>JAVLUX010000026.1:11655000-11892500 GCA_032164185.1 Moxostoma hubbsi
GAGTACAGAGGTTTGTTACCACCACAGTAATGCTACAACGCACATAAAGTGTATACAACGGGTCCATGCACATGCAACGTATTGTCCCAAACATTTGCAACTGCATTTGCACACAAAAAGTAAGTTTCTGGAATTATTATCAATGACAGGAGAATTGGGTTACACACCATTCTTATAAATCTTCTCAAAGTCAGCTTGTTCCTCGATCCTCTGGCCCACATGGAGGACACCCATCCTCTGAAACCAAACACAGTTCTAAGTGAGAATATGTATCCATGCCAAAGATTCAAGCCTAAAATGTTTTTCTGTTTTTTTGTCCTCACTGAAGAACATCATTCGTGGCCAATCAACATATTTGATGTGTAATATACAGTTATGTGTTATTATTTTGGACCAGTGAGATTTCACTTTGAAAGGAAATAAGTGTCAGATCGGAAAATTCAAAAAAGCACATACATATACCTACACAACAACTTCAAGGAGCTTCTTCAGTGTGCCTGATATCAACATTCAGTGGCACAGATGAGAAACATCTTTATATCAGGTGTTAATGGGGGTATTGACTCTTGTGATGTGGTCTCACCTGTAGCTGGTTCTGTAACGAGCGTCTGGCCAGCAGGCTCTGAATGACATTGGTGCGGTCCAGGCAGTCCATACAGTTACTGCGGAATGTTCCGGACTGCTCAGACAACACCTTCCCGCCTGAGCTCAGCATGAAGTACCTGCAGATTCAGCATGAATCAGATCAAAGCAGACCAGTGATAAGATCAGAGACCAGACTCATGCCTACATAACATCATTACACAAATCACACTTTCCATCTGCTCCTCACAGAAATGTTGCCTCTGTGACATCTGCAATACATCATACAGTTGTGGCCAAAAATATTGGCACCCTTGGTAAATATGAGCAAAAAAAGTCTGTTAAAAATTTCTTTATTGTTTATCCTTTTGATCTTTCATTCAAAATATTCACACAAATCCATCCTCAAATGGATATCAAACAATTGACAACACAACACAATTTTTACCAAAAAAAGAAATTCTGAAATATATGTGTAAATGTAATTATTGGCACCCTTGTATTCAATACTTTGTGCAACCCCCTTTGCCAAGATAACAACTGAGTCTTCTCCTGTAATACCTAATGAAGTTGAAGAACACATGGCAAGGGATCTAAGATCATTCGTCCATACAGGATCTTTACAGATCCTTCAAATTCAGAGGTCCATGCTGGTGGACTCTCCTCTTCAGTTCACCCCACAGGTTTTCTATGGGGTTCAGGTCAGGAGACTGGGATGGCCATGGCATAACCTTGATTTTGTACCCAGTGAACCATTTTTGTGTTGATTTTGATGTTTGTTTTGGATCATTGTCCTGCTGGAAGATCCAACCAGGGCCCATTTTAAGCTTTCTGGCAGAGGCAGTCAGGTTTTGATTTTTTATCTGTTGGTATTTGATAGAGTCCATGATGCCATGTATCCGAACAAGATGTCCAGGACCTCTGGCAGAAAAACTGCCCCACAACATTAAAGATCCTCCACCATATTTAACCGTGAGCATGAGGTACTTTTCCATATGGCTACCTCTCGTGCGCCAAACCTATCTCTGGTGTTTCCTGCCAAAAAACTTTTGTTTCATCTGATCATAGAACCCAGTCCCATTTGAAGTTCCAGTAGTGTCTGGCAAACTGAAGACGCTAGAGATTGTTGTTGGATGAGAGCAGAGGCTTTTTCATTGAAACGGTCCCAAACAACTTATGATGTAGGTGGCGTCTGATTGTAGTTTTGGATAATTTCTGATCCCAATATCCAACTAATTCATGCAATTCTCCAGCTGTGATCCTTGGAGAATTTTTGGCCACTCGAACCATCCTCCTCACCATGCTTGGAGACAATACAGATGCACATGCTCTTCCAGGCCGATATGTAACATCTCCAGTTGATTGGAACATCTCAATTATTGCACTGATGGTGGACACTGGTATTTTCAATGCTTTAGCTATTTTCTTTTAGACACTTCCCATTTTGTGAAGCTCAACAACCTTTTGCCGCACATCATATCTTTATTCTTTGGTCTTACCCATCTGATGGATGATTAAGGGAATTTGGAAAAGAAAATCAAAGCTGAACAATTTCATGTTCCTAGTCACTCAGGTGCACAAATTGTTTTGGGAATATAAAAAATTCAGATATATTTTAATCATAAGAATTTCTCCCCAAGGGTGCCAGTATTTTTGGCCACAACTGTATGAAATATTTCCATCAAAAGGTTTAGATATAATAAGAGAATTGAACATTCGTACCCAAACTCATCTTGCATTTCAGAAACTGCATCAACCAGAATCTGTAGGCGATGCCATCTCATCTTACTGCATTCTTTGTGGAAATCAAAGGCTATGTACCTCAAAAGAGACGCAAGAGTCATTACACAGGGATATTTTAGTAGCAAAAGCCAACAAGTACATAAACAACATATACATGCATCTATTTTAAGCTCAGTAATACATAAATATAAGGGGTTTGTTTGAATCCCTAACACTTAGGTATGAACAATAGTAAGACTGATGATTGCAATAATAATGTATGTAAAGTATAAGAAATGTTTCAATTACTTGATCGGTCCATTTTCCATGCCGTTGACCATTTTGGAAAAGGCCTGTTCAAGGGGCAGTTCAGATCCTTTCTGATTGACCTGCAGATAAAGCAGCTATCTTGAACAATCTCCTCCTTGACCAACAACAATCAAACTTTTCAGAGATATTTCACCACAAGTAGACAAATAGAGTTATATACCAAGTTCAGAATCACTTGCTTTCCATAAATGAGAACCTGCGACTCAAAATGCCTCTTGAAACCATCCATCTGCAAGCAAAAGAGACAAAATAGGTTCTAAGTAGGTTCTTCTCTGCACTCAGACTTGTAATGGAAAAACATGACAATGTTATGAAACCGTATTGCTGCAGCACATCTCAAGTAGACTTACGTGATTGGTTTTAGAGCTTATCTGTGGTTTGGGCTTGTACCTCAGGTTGGGCCTTTGAGACCAGAAAAAGGGCATGGAGCCTCGTGTCTGTTAAAAAAGCACAAATTAAATAGCTGAATTTTTGGAAGCCAAAGAACCGATTTTCAATAGCGGTGTTCACCAACCTGCACAAAGGAGGCCCTGCCATTATTGTACAGAACTATCTGTTCTGTCTCAACGAAGTTAGCAGCATGACCCTCCGAGTCAATGCCTGAGGCACAGGGGAAAATTATGATGAATTCGGCAGCAAAGAGAACTGCGCAGATACATGCGTGTTTGTATAAATCTCACCTCTGACGTAATATCGCACCCCGGCTCTAAAGCAGCTCCGTCTAGAGATGAGGATCCATTCAAACACCTTTCCATTAATGCAGCACGGCTTCATCACAATAACTGATACAATGAGTTGAGTATATACTTTTTATAAACAATTTTATCAATCACTGGGGCAACCAGAAGTTAATTATCTATCTGAGAGAATGATTTTCTGGATATAACGACTTAAATATAAATCTGTTCCTGACAAAAAGCTATCACGGGGCTTCAGAATACTTGAAATATACTCCACATTTCATATGGACTACTTTTACAGTTCTTTTTTGACATTTTTGGATATTGACAGCCCCCTATCTTTATACAGGTTTAGAATGTGAGGAACAATGAGGATGAGTAAATGATGAAAAAATGTGGCTACACCAACAATGCAGTTCACTTAAAGGGCTAGTGAATAATTTAAATTCTCTCTCCTTTTACTCATCCCAGATGTGTATGACTTTCTTCTGCTAAACACAAACAAAGATTTTTAGAAGAATATCTCAGCACTTTATGTCCTCACAATGCAAGTAAATGATGACCAGAATTTTGAGGCTCCAAAAATCACATAAAGGCAGCATAAAAGTAATTAATAAGATTCCAGAGGTTTAATCCATGTCTTCAGAAGCAATATGATAGGTGTGGGTGACAAACAGATCAATATTTAAGTCCTTTTTTACTATAAATCGCCACTTTTACTTTCACTTTCTTCTTCTTTTGTTTTTAGCAATGTACATTCTTCATGCATATCGCCACTAAGTAGGGAGGAGAACAGTAAAAAGGACTTACATACTGATCTGTCTCACACACTTATTTTGTTTCTGAAGACATGGATTTAACCACTGGAATCTTATGAATTACATTTATGCTGCTGTTATGTGATTTTTGTACCTTTAAAACTTTGGTCACCATTCACTTGTCGCATTATATGGACCAACAGAGTTGAGATATTCTTTTAAAAATCTTTGTGTTCAGCAGAATAAAGAAATGTATAGACATCTAGGATGGCTTGAGGGTGAGTAAATAATAAGATCATTTTTGGATGAACTTTCCCATTAAACCTACATTTTCCGATTATTTTGGGCACTAATTACAACTAAACTGTAAAACATCGTCCAAAATGAGTCATTACTGACTACAGCCTCTTAGACTGTGATCTTTACGTTGACTGACAGGTAAGGCTCGACAATGCTCAGATTCAGAGAAAACAGAGTGAGGATATTTTAAAATCCACATATGACTTTAAAATCAAAAAGTTTGGCGTATTTACTGCGTTTTGCTTTTGAGGGACAGTATGACCACATTTGTGTACCAAACTATCACATAAGAAACAAGCTTTGTGATTTCCATCCAAAAATAAAAGGGGAAAGCATCCATAAATATATTAAATAAGCTTGAATAACACTTGATAAATGAAATCTACCATTGACATTAGCTGAAAGGATACATCCATGGATGACAGGAAAAGCAAACTTGTGGAGCTGAAAAGGAGATCATGTGAAATGCTGTGCATCGTTTTCTCACATCAACTACATAATCTGAAGTTATATTGAATGTTATATGATTTAGTGCTGTGTTTATTATATACCTCTGGCTGTGCAATGATTTCTCTTAAAAGGTTTCCATTCCACATGAACCTCTGGTCTGCCTGAAAAGAGAGACAATAAAAAGAGTTAAAGCTATTCTTTCAATCTAAACAAGTAAAATACAAGACCCATGGAGTCAAATCCAGCCTGTGGGATTATTTGAAAGTTGTTTGCATCCATTCTTTACATTAATAATGTACTTACTGTATAATAATAATGTTAGCTACAGCTGGACAGAAAAGCATTGTGTTGCATTGAACTTGAAGGTAAAAGTGGTAGAAACTCTTAATAATGTGCGACATTCTGCACTCAAGCTTTTAATCTGAAACCGAATCTATGGTTGACAGATCAAACCAATGAAAAATATTAAAAGAGTTATCAAGTTCTTCCAATATCCACCAAATGACTGTTAGATATAATACATTAATACTGATTCAATGTCCACCTGGTAGTTTTCTCTTTATCTTGTCAATATTTGTGTTTGATTAACCCTTTAAGCTCTGATAGTGTTTTAAAAGATTCAAAGTGGCATGCCCAAAATTAAAAATAACTATCATTTATATAGATAATGATCAATTCTGGGACTCTCAGACTAAGAAACTGCTGGAAAAAATAAATAAATAAATAAATAAAAATCACACTAACAATTTAACCAAAAACGTTTTTTTCTTATTTTTCTGATTTGACATTATATTTCTCAAGGTATAAATAAGGTAGCTCCGAAAAGGTGATTTTGTTTTGGAGTAAAATGTTGGGTTGATACGACAAAGCAATCAAAAATGATTTATGTTGTCCAAAAGCCACTCCAAACAAATAAAACTGCACATAAGAACTAATTACACATGCAAATACAATGTCTTAAGGTGTGATCTCTCTCCAAAGCATGCAGCCATGAGTAACAAGATATCATTCATTTCATTCTGTGCCATTTGAGTCATCAATGAGTCTGTGTCATGTACTTAGCCAGATAGCAAGATACCAGATTGCAAGATGCCGTGTGCACATTGTGTTTCGTATGGATTATCTAATGACCTATGTATCTGATTATGATATGTGTGTGTGTGTATGTGTGTGTGTGTGTGTGTGTGTGTGTGGGCTAATTTGAAAGATAATCACCTCCTTTAAGTAATAGTATGTGATATTTTATGTTCCATTTATTTTTCATGGAGCAAAAATGTAGCATATAAGCAACACCAGTTCACATGCAACATGTATGTTAAAGACACATACTTAACTATTACATTTTTGTCTGCAAGTAAAACAAATAGTCTGGTGGTATTCTACTCTTTGAGCTTTCCAATGACATATGAAACATGGCTATTGAATCACTTTTATATTTTTGCTGATTTCAATAATATGTGCAGAGCAAAATTATTAATGAATTATCAAACCGATTTGAGATGTAATTGTACTATGAAGGGGCTCTGGTGAATGAAATGATTAAACTACATGCGCTCCCTTTTGCTTTACCACAGAATTAGTTATTAAAGTAACATAAGGTTAATTCTGGACTTTAAAAGCAACAATACTATAAATGTTTTCCCAATCCAAACCCCTGACCTAATATAAGTGATCTTAATGGCCTAAAGAAAGCAAACATGCTCAGTGATATTGAACATACAGGCACCTCACCAAAACAGAAAATAAAGACTTGTGTGAGTATATAATAAATCAACCGCAATAACAAAAACCATGCCATCATTCAGCACAAACTCTACAATATCACAACATGATGTGAGAGGGAAACAGCATGTGAAACAAGAACAAAAAGTGCCTTCCAAATCTAGCTTACAAAGAGACGGCACATCTCCAATGACATCAGTAATATAAATGAGGGATGCTGTTTAAAAATGAGAGGATTAGCCTTCTGTATAAAATTTGAATTTAAATCTGCACCCCGCGGTGTTCTCTATTTCTCGCTGATCTGCCATGGAAACATCAAACAGCTCTTGCTCTCATCCATTATCAGGGCTCAACAATAAGGATTTTCTTTTCTTCTGCTGGTCTGTTCAGGTGCGGCCGGTGATTTCGATTTTCACTCGCCCTGCCAAAATTTGCATTGGCTTGTCACAAAAATAATACATTTGATTTTTTGGACATTCCACATGTTTGTTAGACCTCAAGAATGAATGCAAATATAACTTTTTTGTGTACAAGTAAACTCCACAGGGTAAGCTACATTTTAATTTGAAGTTCAAGAAGTATACTGAGTTTAAGACTGAGTTCTTTTCAATGAAATTTCGTCAATTTAAGCAGTTACAGAAATACTCAAACCAGCCCATCTGGCACCAAAAATCACACCACGGTCGAAATCACTGAGATCACATTTTTTCCCCATTCTGATGGTTGATGTGAACATTAGCTGAAGCTCCTGACCTGTATCTGCATGATTTTATGCACTGCACTGCTGTCACACCATTAGCTGATAAGGTAATTGCATGAATAAGCAGGTGTACAGGGGTTCCTAATAAAGTGATCAGTGTACTGACTTCGCATAAATATTTTTAGTGTTTACATGACATTTAAAAATTAATTACTGAAACCAAACTTTTAAAGTGCATGAAAACATACACACTGACTCCTCCTTACTGTTAAGCCCTGATTCTTATCACTCTTTCTCTTTTGTTTTTCATCTACTCACCCGCTCCAGCAGGCTCATTTCCTGGAAGTCGGGGCTGGTGTTGGCCAGGCGCTGCTGGGTGTGCGTGAGGTCATAGTCTGTGCAGAAGTAGAAGCCGTCTGTGTTGAGGACACTGTTGATCATGGCCAGAAAGGATTTGTTGTCCTGCATCTGTGAGAGGGAAACAGACACTGGATAACATTATACACAGTAGACCAGATTTGAAAATTGTATTAAGATGATAAAGCAAGAAATATCTATAATGATAATAATAAAATAAATAAATAAACAAACAAACAAACAAACAACAAACAAGGTGCTTGTTCATGCTAATCTTGCTGCCACAATGCTAGGATATTTTGCATGGTTGCTAGGGCATTGCTATGTGGTTTCTAAGCTATTTTGAATGGTTTTAAGTTTGATTGGGTGGTTGCTAGGGCCAAACTCAAAAGAGCCCACCCCCAAATCTCTATGCTATTCTTGTCTCTATAAATCAATTTGGGTCCCCTTTTGTTCATATCCTTAACCCCAAGTATGAGTAATAGTAATAGAGGAAATGCGATTCCAACCCACTTCTTCTGCACGAGCACAGACAATCAAAATTTATTTGATGTTTAGTGTGATGTTTTGAGGAGCGCAATTTTGGACTGCCAACAATAAAAACCAAGCAGCAACGAAATGTTCTGACACAACTGCTGCTTTTTTACTAATGGAAATGAAGGGAACAAATAGCTTTCATAACTTGTTGCTACATTATATCATGTTGTGCCTGGTTAAGGTTTGAGCATTTTTCCTCTTCAATACAGGACACAAAGTCTTCAATATGGGACGTTTCAGACTGGCCATCTTGTTATTATTTAGGAAATAAAAATGTTTATTTTGCATTATTAATCTAATTTTATAGTATTGACGCTGACTACCACCCCTGGAGTCGCGAGTTCGAGTGACTCCAGTCAGGTCTCTAAAGCAACCAAATTGGCCCGGATGCTAGGGAGGGTAGAGTCACATGGGGTAACCTCCTCGTGGTCACGATTAGGGGTTCTCGCTCTCAATGGGGAGAGTGGTAAGTTGTGCTTGGATCGCAGAGAGTAGCATGAGCCTCCATTGACATTGTGTCATGCACAACGAGCCACGTGATAAGATGCGCGGATTGACTGTCTCAGAACAGAGGCAACTGACACTTGTCCTCCACCACCCGGATTGAGGTGAGTAACCGCGCCACCACGAGGACCTACTAAGTAGTGGGAATTGGGCATTCCAAACTTGGGAGAAAAGAGGATAAAAATAAATAAATAAATAAAATGTTATGTATCTCAATAATATTTGTGTCCATGTTCGCTGATACCTAGCAGAGCAGATGTTGCATGATGCAAAAACTGAAATTTTCAGTTACCAATGTCACTGTAAAATAAGCTATTTGCAGTTAGCCATGATTCACTGTCCAATTACAGGGGATTATTGTGATAAATGATTAATATTGAGCTAGTTATATGATCTCAACATGGCAACGCTCATGAATGTGCGCCCAGCACCATACAGTATGTAGTCTAAAGCAGCTTTTTCTTCAAGGCCATGTCCACACTAATACGTTTTTGTTTGAAAATGCATTAATTTTTGCCTCATCCACACTAGAATGGCATTTTTCTCCACTGAAATGCACAGATGCTTTTACACGAAGCGACTAACAGTGCATTCATGCTACACATTTTTATCAGTTTGTGTGTTCCCTGGGAATTGAACCCATGATCTTGGCGTTGCTAGCACCATGCTCTACCAGTTGAGCTCTACCCTCTACCCCCCTTATATGTTTTTCATCTTATATGTTTTTTTTTATTGTAAGGTCAAGTTAAGCACATTGCATTGGGGGTAATAAAATTCTAAAGATTTTTTAAATACTTTGTTCAGTATCAGATAGAAAATTCATGCATAGGTTATGTAAAGAACGTGTTCAAGCTCATCACTTCCCTAAACTAGGGTGGACAACAGATTAGCAAATATGCGGAATCTTCATGTCAGTGCCTCATTAGCAAGCCAATTACACTGCAGTACCTAGTGGCCACTTCACATGCTCTTACATTGAACACGGAGTAGTGTAGTGCACTTTATTGGTACAGTTGCTCCAGCTGCAGTAAATTCTTCTGTGTACTTCCAATGTTTCGCCCCCAGAGCATCCAAGGTCAGCATTTCAGCTCAAGTCCAAGCCTTGTTAAATAATGCACCAAGTATGCAACAGTGTAATGAGATATCAGTGTCTGCCAAGCGTGGGCTCATATGAAAGATTTACTGTAAGTAAGCCTTGTTTTCACTAGGTGTGAGTGCTGTTCTTACAGCCCTTCTGAGCAAAATGTACATGGTAAAAAAAACCTAAAAGTTCAAAGCAGGAAAGTTTTACAAATGACATCTATAGCCCACTTTCTAGCAGTGGCGTCACAAACATCAACATTTGATTGAAAGTTGCAAATAGGGACTTTGATTACCTGAATGTCTGTGAGGTGTAAAATGGTCTTCTTATAAGAAATCACATCAAACTCCACTGCTTTCCACACAGTGTGGCCAAACAGGTCGCCCACCTTCCTCTTCCTGGTTATAACTATGAGGTACATCCCTGAACAAAGAGAAAGGCAATGCGTCACGGTGATCAACTGAATAAGTCACACGATAATTGTTCAGAATTTAGGAAATGTGGAACCTACCAGCCACCAGTCGAATAGTTCCCATGATTCCACAAATGGGCCTGGTAACGCCAGATGGGGGGATGTCTTTAATACCTTTAACAAGGGAAGTCAAAAATGTTTGCACTATATAGCAGGTTTATTGCAGTTTTACATTTTTAATTTGTCCATTATAATTGTTTATTTTTCACTCGTTTTTACGTTGACTGCGAGTTTTAGTTGACCTTTTTCTAGTTTCAGTTTAGTTAAGTATTATTTTAGTTTTAGTATTTTAGGGCTGCCAAAGTTAATGTGTTGATACCATTTAATGACAGGAGGCATGAGTAGCTCAGCGAGTAAAGACGCTGACTACCACCTAAGGAGCTCACAAGTTCAAATCCAGGGTGTGCTGAGTGACTCCAGCCAGGTCTCCTAAGCAACCAAATTGGCCCGGATACTAGGGAGGGTAGAGTCACATGGGGTAACCTCCTCGTGGTCGTGATTAGTGGTTCTCACTCTCAATGGGGTGCGTGGCAATTTGTGCATGAATCGCAGAGAGTAGCATGTGCCTCCACATGTCTTACGTCTCTGTGGTAATGCACTCAACATGCCACGTGATAAGATGCGTGGATTGACGTTCTCAGATGCGGAGGCAAGTGAGATTCGTCCTCCGCCACCCGGATTGAGGTGAGTAACTACACAACCACGAGGACTTAGTGTGCATTGGGAATTGGGCATTCTAAATTAGGGAGAAAAAAATTTAATACAAATAATAATAATAATAATAATAATAATGTTTAATGGTGTTTAATTTCTCAGGGAAGTCTAGTGTTATCACTATCTAGTGGCATTCTCATGTTTAATGAAGGTAGGTGGTAAATGTTTCAAATTTTATTTGACTAAATTATTACATTTTACTTTCATTTTAATTTTGCTTACCAATAATAACAATGCTATACAGATGGAAGAAACCCATCTAATAGTTTATGAAGATTGTACTAAATGTGCTTATCTTCTACGCTTCAACCAAAAGGAAATGTCGAGTCTGAGTTCAAAGAACAAAATCTTAAACAAGACAACAGTAACTTCCTCAAAATTAAAAGGTTACAATGGCAGTAGAGGAAAAAAATGTCACTTATGCAAAGTTTAAAGGATTTGTTAACCTCAAAACAGCCTTCAAAATCTTTACATCAAATTTGACAGGTTTTAATATTTTTTGTTGGAAATCATGGCAGCTATTTGAATTGTTTCTTAGTTCTCCATTTTAAAGAAAATGTTCACTCAAAATGAAAATAAAAAATTCTGTCATCATTTACTCGCCCTCAAATTGTTCCAAACTCATATGACTTCTTTCTTCCGTGGAACACAATAGGAGAATAGATTAAAGAGTATCCTGCACCATCTTTTCCATATAATGAAAGTTAATGGGGACTGGGTGTGTCATGCTCCAAAATGCCAATAAAAACGCACCATAAAGTTATCTTTGAAGGATCATTAAATTAACCTATATGCCTCATGTACAATAGCCTAATTCAAGTCTTCTGAAGCCAGGGAATAACTGTGTTTAAGGAACAGAATGAAATTTAAGCAGTTATTTACTTATGACCTTCCCCTCCGCCGAAGCTCTGAAATGTATTAAGAAAGTTGTATGAACTACAAAAATGGCGTGTCAATTGCATCTTCCATGACAAACACCACTGGTTCTTGCTTGTTGTGTGACCAAATGCCATATCTGATTTAACAGCTGCAGCAGAGGGGAAGATTTTAGGTAGATAATTACTTAAATTTTGGTCCCTTCATCACATAAAGCTATCATATGGCTTCAGAAGACTTAGAATATTCACAGATGAGACAAAACATTGACCACTATCAGGTGAAGAGAAAGATGGTAAGCAAACAATCAGTTCTCGCAGTCAATGTGTTGAATGCAGGAAAAATGGGCAGAAATAAAGTCCTGAGCGACTTTGACAAGGGACAAATTGTTATGGCCAGACGACTGGGTCAGAGCATCTCTGAACTGACAAGGCTTGTTGGGTACTCCCAGACAGCAGTGGTTAGTACCTACCGACAGTGGTCTGAGGAGGGACAAACCAAAAACCGGCATCAGGGTGTTAGGCGCCCAAGGCTCATCAACGCACGAGGGCAATCCTGAAGGCTATCCTGCCTGGTCTGAACCGACAGATGGTCTACTGTGGCACAAGTCACAGAAAATGTTAATGATGTTACCGGAGGAATGTGTCATAACACACAGTGCATCACACCCTGCTGTGTATGGGGCTGTGCAGCCGCAGACCAGTAAGAGTGCCTATGATGACCCCTGTCCACCGTCGAAAGCACCTACAATGGGCAAGTGTTGGAAATGGACCCTCGAGCAGTGGAAGAAGGTCCCCTGGTCTGATGAGTCCTATTTTCTTTTACATCACGTGGATGACAAGTGGAGGGGGTATGATGCTCTGGGCAATATTCTGCTGGGAAACCCTGGGTCCGGCCATCCATGTGGATGTCAAGTTGACACGTACCACCTACCTAAACATCGTCGCAGACGTACACCCCTTCATGGCAATGGTATACCCTGATTTCAGTGGCCTCTTTCAGCAGGATAATTTGCCCTTCCACACTGCACAAATTGTTCAGGAAAGGTTTGAGGAACATGATGAAGTGTTGAAGGTGTTGCCCTTGCCTCCAAATTCCCCAGATCTCAATACAATTGTTCCAACTCGCAACTTAGAGGACTTGAATGATCTGCTGCTAATGTCTCGATGCCAGATACCACAGGACACCTTCACAGGACTTATAAAATCCATGCCTTGGCGGGTCAGTTATAATGTTTTGGCTCATCAGTGTAAGTCATATTGATGACTTTTATTGTCCTTTTCTTTTTGACCACATTCACTTTTATTATATTACAGAGAAAGCAAAATATTCTAAAGAAATTCACTTTTTGTGTTCCACAGAAGAAAGTCATATGACTTTGGAACAACACGAGGGTGAGTAAATGATGACTGAATTTTACATTTTGGATTAATTATTCCTATAAAATAGAGAACTAAGAAAAAATCCAAATGGCTTCCATGATTTTTCAGCAATGTCAGTACACCATGAATGCCTGCTTCCAGAAGTCCCTTTTACATGACTAACCCTAGCATTTGTATGACTTATCCAATGCCTTTGCAAGTCAGGTCCAGTTTTGCACCATAGTTTGTGATATTCACAGGCCTTGCCTCAAGTCTTTCAGAGTACAATAAGTAACAAGAAATGTCTAAAAACTGTTAAATTGTGATGCCTCTTACTTTTTAGTCATGCATATAAATTATTTAACTAATTGAAATTCACAAAGATCATCCAGAGACAGTAAAGTTTTGGGGACCCATGTACAATGAGGGTTCTTTTCTTTTCTGTGATTTATCAAAGCAACAACCAGGACATATTTTTGTACTAATCTCAAATACATATTTTCAGTGTTTACTGTATACACTTCCCACTTACTTGCACCAAGCAACCATTTAAAAATTACTCTTTGTGATGCTGTTTGCAATGCTTTTCATGTGGCAGTCAAACGGTCATGACACTTGCATGACTTGTGAATTGAAGACCTGACCGAGTCATGTGAGAGGTCATAGGTCACTGCTGTTCAAAAATGGGTCATCTGATATTAGCTGCAAATAACGTAAGGGTGCTTTCACACTTGGTTCCACTGCGAGTTAGATTCCACCCTCTTCCCTTGCCCCCGCTTGTTTCTTTTCACATTGTACTGTTGGGCCTAAACCCCAGAACAATTGCATCCTTAACTTGACTACCAGCAAGTACTAGTAGCAGCTGTTTTACACTGTAAGTTGGGTGACAACTCAAGTAAAAAAGACACCAGTTTTACTGTTTTATAATGTAAATCCCTTTGAATTTACCACCAATGGATTCGCTGACGTCAACAGTAGTGGTTCACTTCCAAACTGATTGCGTTCATATAACCCGTGAACCACGCAGGAGTTAACATGAACCCTACAACAGACCACCTTTTCAAGCGAACTTGGGTTTGCCAATGTGCACCCAAGTATGGTGAGGTGCGCACTAAAAAAGCTGGTGTGAAAGCACCCAAAAGCTTAAATTGTGCATGTTGTGAGAAATTTCATGCAAAAGAGGCATGGTCTTCATTTGTAATCCGATCCTACCTGCAAGGGTAATCTCAGTGGACACCCTATCAATAACCAGAACATCATTAGCTCCATCATCACAGGCCTCAATGTAAAACTTCTCAGGTGTTGCATGCCTATGAAGACAGGGAAGCCAAACAGGATGGAAAATTAGCAGGCAATCAATAACCTTAAGTATTACAATGGTAATGCAAAGAATATTAAGTATTATGAAAAGAACTTTGTAATGAACACAATAAGCTGAAGACATTGTGGTATATCAAAGAAACAAAACAGCATCAAATTAATCTTTTATAAACTTCTCTCTTGTCTCAAACCTTCTGGATCGAGCAGATTTTCAGCAGGGTTAAAACAAATCACAGAACCTACAGAACTTCCTTTTCACTTTTTGTTAAGCCTGTCTTTATTTTTTCCTCCTGATGGAAAGTTCAAGCACCGAATGATCAAAAGACACTCCATCACGCAAGTATTAACAGTATGAAGTTTTGAGAGCCTGTTTTAGTAACACATCCTATGTGAGTGTGTCCTACTTTAATAATGGTTAGTCTTCCTTCCTCTTTAAACTGCAGAGTAACCACATTTTCTGTGCATAACTTGATGTACAAGCAGCCAGGGAAACATGCTGCATTCGCACGCTTAATCTTAGACCCATTAATTCTGACTGCGCAATGGGACTGTGGAATCGGTCTTCGCATCAGAACTTCTTTGATGGCTTCCTTAATGGATACATATATAAATATCACTTGATAATTCTCCAATCCTGTGGGTGGACACAATCAAGTGTTTTCATACAAACGGCCATATTTGTGGTAAAGTCACACAATTTACAGAATTGTGCAAGAAATGAACGAGGAGTTTTAGAACAACACATTCAAACAGTACCATACTAAACTAGGCTTTAAGTGTCTACAAACTGTCTTGGCAATGATTTAACAGGAATAAAGATGTATTTGGGTGGACTGGCTCAGCAAACACACTGCTTGTGGTGCAAGTTTACACTAAGCCAGAAACAGTAGATCATTACACTATTGACAAGTTGTTATTAGCTTTAATACTAGCACTGGCAGTCCTCTGTTCATTGTGCAAGAAGGAAGCCATTCTTAAGACTTATGACATACTGTACAGCTTAAGATATAAAAATACAAGAAGTGCAAACAAACTATTTAAAGCTGATGCAAGCTTTCTTATATTTAGTAACAAGTGTAAGGAAGAATCTCTCAAAGCCTGTGAAGAACATGTCCAGGTCATATTTCACTGAAAAATCATAAGAAAAGCAGTCATATTGGTTTTAAAAGTAGGCTTTGATTTCTTAATGCTAACTAGAATTTCCTCATTTCTCTTTTTGATTTTGGGGTGAAATATGACCTAGATATTTTCTTGACATGTTTCGTTAGATTCACCCATAAAACAAATGTGAAAAAATGGTTGACTTCAGAACTCTATTTGAACACATGAACTCAGAGACACTCTCATTGTCACAGTGTCAGAATGAAAGTTGTGGGCTGGTGACATTCCACTCAGGTTCAGGTGTGTCTCAGGTTTTGTCCCTTGCAAAAAACATAGCTTTACCGTTATGGATAAAACAACATGATCACATGGAAAGAGTAGTCATGTTGTTTCGAAATGTTCCAGTATCCTAGGATTGGCCACATTATGGCGAGTCAATGACAAATGGTATCTCCCCTCAGATATTTTTACATCAGCTCAAGCCTGTTTAACTACCCCATGTGGCGTGACCGGTAGCATGTTGTATCAGCAGCATGGGAGACCTGGGTTTGGATCCCACTTCAAAACAAGAAGTAATCGCATTTGCGTAATCGGTGACAAACACGAATTGGAGGTTGCATTTTCTCTCTAACGTTACATTTTTACAGAACTTATGTAGGACTGGGCGATATGTCTTAAAAAAATGATATCTCGATATTTTTCAACCTATTGACGATTTTCAATATATATCTCGATAATTATGTATTTGCTCTAAAATGGCTCAAAAGTGTTTTGGGTTTTTTTTTTTCCACATATGACCAATTTGCAATGCTGATGTTATGGAAATGTGTGAAGATTAACCACTTCTAAAATGCTGTGTGATGCATGTGCCATTTGCAGATGTTTGCGACAAACTCCCGCAAAAATATAAGCGAGAAATTTGATTTGGTTTCACTTTAATGAGAAAGGTTCATGGTTGTTGCAGGTTCATACACAGTGCAAATTCTGTGGAAATGAAAGAATTAAGGCTTGTGGGTTTAAGTGCAGAGCCTTAAAATATCGTGTGAAAGTGAAGAATTTAGGACAGAAATATTTTACTAATGCATTATATATTTAATTTTATTACATTATATTGCATAATATGTCATAATATTTGTTACGTCATAATATGTTATATTATAAAATATTATATTATATTATACTATATTCTATTCTATTATAATAGCAATTCAGGTTGGCTAGGTTCTAAAAACTAAAACTGTCCAACAAGACATATTTTAAGTATCTGGAATATTTTGATATTTACAATATTATTTTTCATGTCATTCAAAGCTTTTAAATCCTTAAAAGGAAATCATATATCCCCATTTTATTACATGATTTCTAGTCAAACTTGACTAATTTCCTTCTTAAGGTTTATGAAGCACAAACCTGAAGTATGACAATTTGTATGACAATTATTCATCACTCCCTGCTGGGATAGGCTGCAGCAGTACACGCAACCCTACATAGGACAATTTTTAATTATTAATTTAAATGAATTTTACTGTATGAGGCAACTATGACACCTCTATGACTTTCGATGTGTAAATCATTTTTTTTTTTTTTTTAAATCCCTGTATATTTCCAGGTTTTCCATGACAGTGGAAACCCAGCATCATAGCAAATTAATGTATAATCGAACATACGCTGGATTGTACACTGATACTAAAAATAATAATATATGATGACATTTTGATACCTGTGTTACATGCATGAAACAGCTCTTTCTGTTCCAGATTACCTGCAGTCCTAACGTACATCAAAGTATGGATACTTCTAGTCTACAATATCAAAGTTAAGTGTTATTCAGTAGCCTAAAACTCAACCAATTGCATAGGGCTCATTTGTAAGAGAAAGGGCAGACAGAACTGTAAGTACACACTTACCTAGAGCGCTCCCTACCTAGACAGCACATTTGAGCATGTCAGCCTAAGTTCAAACGCGCACAAAATGCTGTCTAGGTAGGCAGCTCACTAGGTTTTGAGACATATTCATCCTGAACACAGAGAGTCTCTCTCTCTCTCTCTCTCTCTCTCTCTCTCTCTCGCTCTCTCTCTCTGAACGGCTTTTCCGTGTGCTGCCTTCACCACAACCTAAAAACTGCCCTGCAGAGGCAACAACATCCACTGACAGTACCCGGAGACGCTGCCATTAAAGGAGCCGAGCTTTACTGAAGTGAAACTGAGCACTGTCTGTGTTTATATCTGTCTCTGCGCTCGAATAAAAGTTACTACTTACAGGTTGAACCTCTCGTAGGCGGTCGCCATCTTCACTTCCGGGTTTGGCCAATCCGCCGTGACGTTTATGTGGGAGTGGCGAAAGGAGGGCGGAGCAGTGTTCCTAATCCGACTTTATTCAGAGCAGCGCCATCTTTGAGCTTTGACGTGAATGACAACGAGTCTTTGAAGGATGCCTACAGTCACTTCAGTGGGCTGTACTGCAGTTTAAAATGTTTCAAAACATTGAAATATATATTTTCAAGAAAATTCAGTAGACATAAAACTTCATACAACACGAGTTCAGATGTGATCTAGGTGCTTAACTTTATACTGTTTGTGCCACTGAATATGTTAAGTTTATCCCTCACACCCTCATTGTCATCATTCCCTTTAAAAATCAAAGATTTTAATGTGAATAAGGTTTATATGATCACAAAAAAACAAAACAAATGATGACAATAAAGACACTTTGATGCATACAGAAGTAGACTGCAACATAAGTAAATATTCCAGAGGTATCCTTGTTGCATCACCACTCTCATCAGCCATTTTGAAAAGTTGAATTTATGTTGTCAAAAATAAGCATAAAGTCAAGCCATCACAACAAACTCAAATTGAAATTTGGTGAGGAAACCTTGCTTTCTATAAGAATTGCAATGAAACTATCAAAAATTCGGCCTCTCGCCTAGAAATAAACAAAAATTTTTGTTGTTGTCATGGTATTATTATGCAACAGAGCTGTTCAGCTTGTAGTCCACAAACCTCGAAGTCTAATTCCCTATGGGTTCCCCCTGGATTTTCCTATGTTTTTTTTTTTAATGGGGTATTTTGAACTTATAAGTAAAATAAGGTCTATGGTAAACATTACTTGACGATACCTGGACATTTTGTTCTACAACATAAATTACACACTTTCATACCTCAAACGTGAATTTTGAAGCAATGCATGTTTTTAAATTAAAAAAAGAATTCACATTTGAGGTATGAAAGTGTGTAATTTATGATAAACGTCCATGTATTGTCAAGTAATGTTTACCACAGACCTTATTTTAATCATAACCCCATTATAAAAACCCATAGAAAAATCCAGATGATTTAGATTCTGGGTTTGCCTAGAAATTGGTGTCATGGCTGAACAGCTATAATTAGTAACGCTAACGCTATACTTAATGGCTATAAAGTAACGATGTGTGTGTGTGTAGCTGTGTGTGATCTGACATGATGAAAGAGACAAGTAAAAATAGTCTGTCCTGGACAAAAACACTGACACAGTTCTGATTAGAAGAAAGTGTGTGTGTGTGTGTTTTCCACAGTAATTCAAAAACATACAATCATTAAATAAAATTCCCCCAAAGGTATTTAGGGAGTGTGATTCTGTTATAGTCCCCCACCTACTTTTCCAGCCCAACGATGAGTCAGTGGTAAGGTAAGCCCTCTACTCACAAAGGTAAGAAAACCTGGTTTAACCTGTGAGTAAAAGACACCCACAACAGGATATGACCCCTGAACTGTGAATATAATCAACCACTGACTTGTAGTCATGACAAAATCAAACACAAAGGTGCACCTCAAACCGCATACTTCTGCCCTATTCTACTTGATTTTGTAGTGTGAGTAGTGTGTTAACACTGAAATTTCAGTGAACCAGGCTTGAAATGCCAAAGAAGTGTACTTTAAGTACCCCGATGATGCACTTTTTCAACCGTCAAAATGGAGTGTGTAATGTTGGACACTTCATGGACTCATACATAGCGGAAGGGGTGGAGTTACCTGGCTGCACTGATCTGACAAATCAGTAAATAATGGAGAATGTAGCGGCTAGCAAAACTTCAGTGAAGACAGCACCTTACAAATGTGAGAATGCTTTTCCATCACACCAAACTGTGAATATGTACATTGTTTGAGATACAAGTGTTGAACTGAGGTTAGCTAACGCGCTAAAGCTAGTGGTAACACTTCACGTGTGCTTAAAAGATCACTTCTGTCACCTGTTAAACAGCAAATGTTTCTGTGTATTAAAAAACGTTAAGTGTTCCATTTGGGATGATACTACACTCTGAAAATTCATATTTTAACATCAAAAGCCCTAAATGTTTTCTGAACACCAGAAAATATATTGAGATAAAACCCTGAACAATGTCTTAAGGTGTGGTAACCATGGTTTAAGCAAAATAATTGACTCTGGCCCATTGAATTGTTTAAAAATAATGCACACCATAGGTGTAATGGCATTACCATCTCGGGTGTGCATTATTTTTCAACAGTTCAATGGTCCGTCGTAAATTATTCCTTACTTATAAAACGGATAGTTCTGGTCCTGGATGCTGATAAGTCAGCAGCCATGTTTTATTCATAATAAAGCAGAGCTCTGACCTCCATAGAACTTTTATTTGTATCACTCTGCAGCACCTATAGCTGACAGTTTTTATTCTTGCCTAGCAACGTTCTTTTTACTGTTGATATACTGTTGGGGGCCACTGTATATTATTTTAAAAAGTTACATAAAGATGTATGAACATTACACTAATTTTACAATACAAAAAAATGGATGTTTCCATAAAAACTGGTCAAATCGGCATTACAACATATAAAACCTGCATTAAAAAAATGAAAGATATTGTTATTTATAATAAGATTAAGAGTTTAGTCAGAAAAGTGTTAGATTAGTCACATGTCTGAATTCCCCTTATGTGGCTTATCTTTCAACACCATTCACTGTACCCCTGTCAGACTGTGCTAAGAAATATGTGGGAGTCCCATGAAGAAATGTCAGTTTATCCCATGATGTTGCATATAGTGGAAGTTGTTATCACATGGCTTTGTCACACCAAACATGGCATTATGTAATTTATCCAATGATAAGCATACTTATTGTGCTCCCCACAAAATAGCACCCCATGACTGAACTTTTTGAGTCGTATTATATGTACTATCAGGAACAAGATCCACTTTAATTTCCTTAAAAGACAATATTTTAGGAATATCTGGTGACACTTTACAATAAGGTTCCATTTGTTAAAATTAGGTAATGCATTATCATTAACTAACAATGAACACTATTTTTAAACAGCATTTATTAATCTTGGTTAATGTTGAATGATAAAAACACAATAGTTCATTGTAAGTTCGTGTTAGTTCATATTGCATTAACTAATGTTAACAAATGAAACCTTATTGTATAGTGTTACCGAATATTGAAGGAATTTCAGGGGAATCTTTAAAAGAAAATCTGTTGGGACTAAATCACAAGCATCTTATTTGTGGTAACAAAATACAACTGTCCAGTTCTCATATCTCATACTTTGAGATATCAGTACTGTTAGATGCTGAGAGATACCAGTAAACTTCTATATTTATATACTTGATTGTCTTTTGACCAATCAGAGATAAATATAAAAAGACACAGGCTCCTACCTTATTCAGGCCCCCTACAAATTCTGAGAATTTACTCTGAAGAGATTTAGCACACTATATTTAAATGTCCTACTTTTGAATCGTGCTGTTTCAGCTGAAGAGTACGGATCTTTCACATCTCTACACCATCCCATGTGGTATGCCAAAACTTGCATCATAGCCCTATCAAAGACTATGCATTGGAAATTAAAAAAACATTTTTAGACAGTTATATGAAGTATAATGAGCAGTTAGTCAAAATGATTTGTGAATCATTTAAAGGAAGTCTGATTTGAAATCAGAGATCTATAATGACATATGGCTTGAGCAATTTGACCAATCGTAATAGTTTGACAAAACTTCGAATGATTTTGTAAAACTGTTTAGTTTAGTTTTTTAAATCCTCCTCTTGATTATTTTGAACATGGTGTTTATCTTGATACAGTATTTGTACATTTACAGTATAGACATTTATTCTATTCTATTCTATTATAGTTCGGAGCTGTCAATCGAAGAAATTACATGATATGCTGATTAACTCATCAAATGAATTGCAATGAATCGCTTGCATCCATATTTGCTGCACAAGGCCCCCAGATAAACTTATTCAATAATCATAAATAATTACAAATTAAATGTAAATAATTATAAATATAATATACAGTATATAACAAATAATAATGTAAAACATTTACATCGGATAGTTCAAATAACTCACATTATTAAGGCAGCCCTAATTATATGAAATTATTATATTTTTATTATATTTTAACAGAGAGAGCATTCATTTAACATTTATAATAGATGTTTGAGATTATTCATTTATAGTCATGTCAACAGTCAACAAAATATAAAGTTATTATAGACAAAATACATTTTTCGTTATGTTACAATCCTACACATGATTATATTGAACATGATTAAGTCAATTTAGATAAATCAAATTAATAAATTATTATCATCTTGATACAAAATGTGTACTTTACAAGAAGCAAATAGAAATGTATTCCTTATATTTAACATTTATAATGTTTGACATTATTTATTTATAGTCATGACAAAACAGTCAAAACATGTTGCAAAAGCTGCGTGCAAAGATCTTGCTGAAGATAAAAGGATGGAATATTTCTACTGATATCCCAGCTAAACACTTTGAAAGTTAAAATGACAATCGCTCAAGTTCTCTTAGGACTCTAAATAATGTCATGATATAATCACACAACGAAAGGAGGAAATCGCTAAATTCACCTTTCATTTGTACAGCAGGAGATATTTTTAGGATTGTGTATGGAAAAACAGAAGAGAGAGCAGAATTTAGAAGAAGGAAAACCCCAGAGAAAACCCAGTATGAACTTTCTGAATATTTTTATTAAAGGAGGAAAAGACACAGAGAAGGGTGAGATGCTGCACAAAACCTCATGACATACATCCATCCATCTATCCATCTTTCAACCTGTCTGTCTGTCTTTGTATTTATATATATATATATGTACATGTACATGATTTCACACTCAAAACCTCTTATACACTAAGGGCCTGTTTTACTTAGTGTTTCTTATTCTGTTTATGGTGGGTGTTTGTGTGTGAGTCTGATATGGTTTCCCCCCACCATCTCCCTTTCACACTTTTCTCCACTCTAATCTGACATCATTGGAGTTTCCCTTGTCTTGGAGTAGCTGCCTGCTTTAAAAGCACAAATCACAATGAAGATTCACTTACAGCAAACACAACAGTGACAATCAACCTACCAAAGCATTTGAGGAGACGTTACGAGATCTTTTAACAGTATCATCTGTATAAAACTTGTATTTTTTTTTTTTACATAGTTTAGCTTGAGCTTTTGGAGGACTACAAGACAAAGCACAGTAATAATGGGCCATGAGGATCAGATATTGTTAGAGCTTGAAGATTTGGAGGTGACAGAGTCAAAGAAAAAGGATGGCTCTTCAAAGTCAAGAATTTTGTATGTGTGTGGGGCCCTCCTGGCTGTGGCCCTTTGTGCTGCTGCGGTCTGCTTTACATTTAACAAGGTAAGAATCCTGATTCCTTCTACACATCATAATAAAAGTTAAAGGGACAGTTCACCCAGAAATCTAAATTAAACACTTTCATTGTGTGTAATGACAGTAAGTGGTGACTGGGAATAACATTCTGCCTAATATCTCCTTTTGTGTTCTTTGGAGGAATGAATGTCATACAGGTTTGAAACAATGTCTGTGTCTCGTTTGGAAGGCTGCATTCTAGGTAGGATGTGTCCTTTGAAGGCTGCAGTATACTGAGTGTCCTCCTTTAAACAAGTTTTGTTAAAATGAAATTGTCTTCGAAGGACAAACGGAAATGGAACGTAACATGGTTGCCATGACAGCACGCCACTCTTTAACAAGCGCGAGCGCTTTGAGTGAGAAGGAAACTCTTTGAAAGGGAATGTATGAGATACAATTTAGGAGAGTTATAATGATGTAGAGAGAAAAGAAAATAGATTTTACAGGTGTACTTTTAGTCTAAAACTTTATTTTAATTATATATTAATATAATTAGACATATTATATACTCTGCACCTATCTACTGAGGTACTTCAACTTGGGAATTAACATTACTTGCGTTTGAACATCATATTTACGGGCAAATTGGCTTCATTTTGGGTTGTGAGTGCCCATGAAGGATACACCTCATGCATTCTCCGAATTTCCGTGAAAGAATGTTGGATTCGGAGTGTCCTACTTCTGAAACGAGACAGTCTCGATGACGCATGCGGCCGACAAATGCGACCTCCGGAGGACGCAGCCTTCCAAAGGAGACGCAGTCAATATAGTTAAGTAAATAATGTCTTAATGTAATTTTTTTGGGTGACCTATCCCTTTAAGGAAGTTCTTTATTTGAAATCTCTACAATGGCCACTGCATTTCAGGAACACATTTGTTTATTATGAGTACAAGATGAACTGTGTTAATGCTTTCTGTTTGTCTGCTCACTTTCTAGTCACCGGACAAGCAGGATGGCGAAAACTGTGAGTTCAGAACCGTAGTTTCAGATCCTCATTGTTTCTCGAAAAATAATGAATTTGGTTATGTGTGAAAAAGTAATCTAACACAAGTCATCTTGACCTTTCTCCATCAGATCTCAGACATGTATTAAGATCGTCTAGCCGTAAAGGCACTGCAAAGACTGCCATCCACCTAATCGGTAAGCTTGAGTTCAAAAAAGCACTAAATACTTTAAAGATCTTGCAGACCATGTGTGGTCAGTTTAGGCAACATACTATTAGAGAAACTGACTTAAAATACAGTGGACACAAAATGTATTTATACATTGAACGGATGCTTGAATCTCTGCATTAGATACAAAATATCAAAGAAAGTGTCATTCTCAAACAAATGATGCAAGACCGTTTCTGAGAATTAACTTTGGCAAAACTTTACATTAATGTTACCGTTGTGAAGGGCTTATAAAGTGGCTCATTAAGGACTAATAAGCCATTTACAAATGTGTTATAAATCATTGAAATGTGGTGATAACAACACAAATAAAAAGGGCAACTTTCATGAAAAAAACAAATAGTGAGCATTTTAACTTACATGTTATAAATGCTTAATAAATACAGTTATTCATACTTAAATTAATCAATAACACAAAATGCCCTAATTCATGATTTACTTCTAAATGCATTGTAAATCAGTGATAAACGGTTATAACAACAGGAATAAAAAAGCAACTTTCATACAAACCAAATAGTGAGTATTTTAACTTACATGTTATAAATGCTTAATAAATACAGTTATTTATACTTCTATTAATCAATAACACAAAATGCCCTAATTCATGATTTACTTCAAATTAATGTTCCTTTGTTAAGGGTTTATAGTGGGTTAATGAATTACTTAGAAGTAATTTACAAATGCATTGTAAAACATTGATAAGCGGTTATAACAACAGGAATAAAAAAGCAACTTTCATGCAAAAACCAGAAGGTGAGCATTTTCCCGTACATATTATAAATACACTTATTCATACTTATATTAATAATCAAAAACACAAAATGCCCCTTTTAACCATTTGTCACAATGCAGCAACACACGGACACAAGGCGTTCTTGTTTACGGGCATTTATTTGTCAAAACATATCATCCTCGATGACATCAAACATGCCGTGAGAACTAAATAAAACATAAACATCACATAAGTTACAGAAATAAGAATATTCTCACAGAGAATAGCACATTAAAAAATAAGAAACAAAACGTTAGATTGACTGTTAATAAACCGTCATACACAACTATGCATACCTCATTGGCAGCGTTAACTCCAGGGGAGTGTACAAAACAGGTAACAAAGGCAACTTCTCTTTCGTGTGTCTCTTGGTGAACTTACAAATGTAATGACATTACCAAACTTAACGAACTGCAGTTAGCTCGGCATACGCTATATACTACGACAACCCGATTGACTACGATGCTGGTGTAACATCAATAAACGTCTGAACCAAACCTCAGAACAATAGTTCCGCTATATATATATATATATATATATATATATATATATATATATATATATATATATATATATATATATATATATATATATATATATACATACATATATACATACACACACACAAGCCTACATAAACAAGTCAGCTTGTACATATATTTCAAAGTAAAAGAAATGCAGATAAATATAAATATATTATGATATATTTAAACGTGGTTACTTATTAAATTAAAACTATTCTTTTATGGAACTTAAATTATGCAACTGTTTCTGCTGGCAGCTACACTCCCACCAAATCACTGGTGATTTCTTATTAGTTTAATAAACATAAGATTCCAACTTTAAATAATGAGACTTGGGTTAAGTGAGGTAGAGGTAGCAACAACCAAGGCTGCATTAATCAGCTTCAAGTAGAGTTACCGTCTTGTGAATAGGCCATTCTAGGTAACTCTGCTTTGTGAGCCGCTTTCCTTGGTCATCCAGTGCTGATTCACTGATCAGCAATCGCAGCTTTCTCACATTTCCATCTTCACCAGGATACACTTCAGTGATCTTGGCGAGTTTCCACTCATTTCGTGGTGCATTGTCATCGTGCACGATCACGATATCGTTGACCTGCGCATTTCTGCGGGTTTTGTGCCATTTTTGTCTCTCTTGAAGATTTAACATGTACTCTTTTTTCCACCTAGACCAAAACTCATTGGCTAAGTGCTGAACTTTATGCCATCTTTTGCAAAGATAAAGGTCTTCTTTCACGAAGTCTCCAGGTGGAGGCAAGACTATGGAAGACTTCATCGTCAAAATGTGATTGGGCGTAAGAGGCTGTGGCCCAGCTGGATCACTCAGCAAATGGGCTGTTAAAGGTCGGCTGTTTATAATTGCCATTACTTCGTACAGGTAAGTTCTCAAAGATGAACTGTCAAGTCTTTGGGATGCCTGATCTAGAATGGATGTCAACACACTTCGTATTGTCCTGATCTGCCTTTCCCAGGCTCCACCCATGTGGCTAGCAGACGGAGGGTTCATGACAAACTCACAGCCCAATTGCTTGAGGCATTCCTGATCCATCTCTTTAACCGCTTCCAGGAACTCACGTCTTGCGCCCACAAAGTTGGTGCCCTGGTCAGAACGAAGTTGTCGAACGTTACTACGCAGAGCAATGAGAGCACGAAGAGCATTGATAAAAGCATCGGTCGTCATATCATTAAGCACTTCTATGTGCACAGCACGAGAACACAGACAAGTGAATAGCAGACCATAACGCTTCACTTCCCTCCTTCCATCTTTAACGTAGAATGGCCCGAAACAATCCATCCCACAATATGTAAAGGGGGGCGTTGTCTCTATACGTTCACGAGGTAAGTCTGCCATTCTTTGTTCCTCTGTACACCTTCTGAACTTTCGACACTTGACACATTTGTAGATGTAGGATGACACCGCATGACTGCAACCCAAGTATCCAGATCCCGTTAGCCCTTAGCTCATTCATTGTAATGCCACGTCCTTGGTGTTGCACTCGCTGATGGTAATGTGCAACCAGTAACTTTGTTATGTGACTGGTCTTTGGTAAGACTGCCGGGTGCCTGATGTGAGGGTGCAGAGCAGCATGCTCTAATCGACCTCCTACCCTGAGGATGCCTTGTCCATCCACAAAAGGATTTAGCCTTTGCAGGTTGCCTTTGGTTATTTCCTTCTTGCACTGAAGACTTTGAATTTCCACAGAAAAGTGTTTCCTCTGGACGATGCTTATGATGGTAAGTTCTGCATCTTCTCTCTCTTCCAGGCTGCTGGCTTCGTTGGTTCTTGATGTCAACCCTTTGAACTCTTTGACACATCTCTTAAGTCTAGCGATGGCTTTGACCAACCTCGTCCAGCTGGAGAACTTGAGTAAGCGTTTAAGCAGTGAATCTTCTGTTGTCAATGTCTTATGCACAAAGACCTTACGAACTTCTGGGTATTCAACTGCAATGTCTCGCACCTTACTATCTCCATTAGGAAGCTCTTCACACCAAAGAAAATCTGGACCATTAAACCAGTTAGAAGCAATGAGCTCTTTTGCCTTAAGGCCCCTTGACGCATGGTCAGCTGGATTTTCTTCCGAGGACACGTATCTCCATTGACTTGGTTTGGTACTGTCCTTGATGCGCTGAATGCGGTTTGCCACAAAAACATGGAATCTTCTTGCATCGTTGTTGACATATCCAAGGACGACCTTGGAGTCAGTCCAGAAGAATTCCTGGACCTCTGCTATATCCAACTCCTTTCTGAGCAGATCACTTGTACGCACAGCAACAACAGCTGCTGTAAGCTCAAGTCTTGGAATGGTTGTGACTTTCGTAGGAGCCACTCTGGCTTTGCCCATCACCAAAGCACAGTGAGTTTGTCCTGATGTCCCGATCACTCTCAGGTAGCTGCACTCTCCATATCCTGCGATGCTAGCATCAGAGAAATGATGGAGCTCATATTTCCGGTCTTCTGGAAAACTTGCTGGAAGGTAACATCTGTCTATCTTGAGATCACCTAAATTCTGTAGGTCCAAGAGCCAGGATTCCCATTGTGGTCGAAGATCATCTGACAGTGGTTCATCCCATCCGACCTTGTCACGGCACATTTGCTGAAGCATTTGCTTTCCGACTAGAACGAATGGTGCTACAAAGCCAAGAGGGTCATAGACAGACGCAACGGTCGATAATACTCCTCTTCTAGAGAACGGTTGTTCATTCACCACTATTCTGAATCTGAACTGATCTGAGGTAACACACCAGTTAACCCCTAGGGCTCTCTCCATTTGGTACTCTCCCAAGGCTAGGTCTTGATGTATTGCTGTTTGAGCACACTCTTCTTTGGGAATTGATTCTACAACCTCCTGTGTGGATGTGTAGCTTGCCATCGCTACAAAGCTGTCTTGCTTCACTGACAAGCTGTTTCGCTTCTTCTTTTATTGACACACTGGTCAGCCCATCATCCACATAAAAGTTTCGTTCAATGAAGCAGATGGATGCTTCACTGAAGTGACCTTGTCCTTGTGCAGCAATGTGTTTGAGGCCGTAGTTTGCACAGCCGGGTGACGAGGCTGCAACAAACAAGTGCACCTTCATCCGAAAGACGGATGGTTCGAAACGGTAGTCCCCATTTTCCCACCAGAGAAACCTTAGATAGTCTTGGTCTTCTGCTCTTACGTGAAATTGATGGAACATGCGTTCTATATCGCACATTATTGCTACTGGACCCTTGCGGAAACGACAGAGAACACCTACCAACGTATTGGTCAGTTCTGGCCCAGTAAGCAGATAATCGTTCAATGACACGCCTTGAAACTTTGCTGAGCAGTCGAACACAACACGTATCTTGCCTGGTTTTTGTGGGTGATACACCCCGTGATGAGGGATGTACCAAGCAGGGCTCTTGCTGATTTCTTCTTCAGGAACTTTCTCAGCATCTCCACGCATCATTGTTTCATTCATGAAGATTAAGTAGTCCTTGTGGTACTGTTTGTCTTTTTCAAATCTCTTCCTCAAACACTTAAGGCGATGAACAGCACATTTCCTATTGTCTGGCAGACTCGGCCTGTATTCTTTAAATGGCAAAGGCATTTCACAGTGACCGTCAGGCTTGATCTTGATTCCTTCCTCCATTATTGAAATAAAGCGAAGATCTTCTTGTGAGAAGTGAGAATCCTCCACGCTTCTTTCATTAAAGTCTGACTCCAATATCTTCATAACATTTGGCGGAGTGACTAACTCCTTGACTTGTGTTCGACATATGTATCGGACTTCACTTGTCAGATTGGCAGACGACTGAAGGCATGGCATTACTTGTCTGACAATAGTTCTGTGACTGCTTCCAATTGCATCTCCGTAGTCGACACAGGAACTACCAGAGCCAACAATACTCCAGCCGAGGTCTGTTTTTTGAGCAAAAGGTTCCTCATCTCTGCCTGACACAACTTCTCTGGGTAACAGAGCTTGAGAACAATTGTAACCGATAAGCAGACCAAAGTCACAGTCAATTAAAGGAGCAATCTCTTCTGCAAGATGCTCTAGATGAGGCCATGCTCTTGCGGTCTTGGGTGTGGGAATATGACTTACATTGACAGGAATGAAGAGTGATTTTCTTCGCTGAATAAAAACCTCTGATCTGCAACCCAGTTACCTTCTGACTTGGAATGACTGTACTTCTCGATGACATTGTTGAGAGTTTTAGTTGCACTGGCTCCTTCTGTGTGTCCAGAGCATCTGCCTTTTCTTTCAGGATAAAGGTGGTGTCACTTTGGTTATCCAGTAAAGCATACACGAGAACTTCATGCTCTGGGCTACTTGTTGTTGACAGCCACACTGGAATTACGGTGTTCGTGTATGTTCCATTCATGTTTTGCACCACACGGTTAGAGGTGGCTTCCTTAGAAGCTCCATTTGACTGCTTAGTATCCGTCCTTTCCTTCAACCTCTCTTTCTCTTTGGCTTGGTTCCAACTTTCCTTTCTCTCGTCATCTATGTGATCTTTCTTTCCGTCATCCCTGACCCGGTCTTCATGCAAACAGGTTGGGTGCTTCCTTTTACATGTGTCGCAGACACTCCTCTTTTCACAGTTCTTAGAACGGTGTCCTGTCTTCAAGCATCCAAAACACAGTCCTTTAGTTTGCACAAACTTGACCTTTTCTGAGATTGACTTTTCTTTGAACTTTTGACATGTTTGAATGCCATGGTGCAACTTCTCACAAAGACACATGTTTTAGGGTCTGGGTTTTCTTCTGAGCTACTTGCCAGCACCTTTGCACCAACATTTCGAGGCTTTGGTGTCTTAACCTTTTCACTATCACCAGACTTCAAAGCATGAAGAGATGTCACAGGGTTGCATGCTATCTTGGCTTCTCTTGCAACAAACTGAACAAATTCGCTAAAGCTTGGAAAATCATGTGTTGATTCTTCAACCGCCAGGACCTTTCTGTTCCATCTAGCTATTAGCCAATCAGGAAGCTTGTTGAGCATTCTTTGGTTTTCACCGCAGTCATTTAGGACTGCAAGACTCTTGATCTGCAACATTGCTGCTTCACAGCTTCGTAGAAAATCTGAGAATTCTCTTAGTTCAATGCTGTCCTTGGGTCCTATTTTTGGCCATGAAGTTATCTTATCCCTGAAGGCCTTGGCAATCACAAAGGGGCTTCCATACCTTTCTTCCATGATGTCCAATGCTGAATAGTAGGCTGCATCCGTGCCTAGCAGGAAGTAACCTTCAATAGCTTTCCTTGCAGGTCCTCCAACATACTTGCGGAGGTAATAGATCTTCTCATTTACTGGAATAGTCTTCCTACCGATCAATGTCTCAAAGGACGTTTTCCAGTCTTTGTACCTTAGTGGATCTCCATTGAAAACAGAAGGCTCTGGTATTGGGAGATGGCTGAGCCAGTGTAAGCACTGAGCCAGATCGACTGTTATTGCTTTGGCAAGTGCTGTAGTGCTATCTTCTTGATGAGCAATGGCAGCAGGTTGCACACTTTCAACAGTCTGTGTCACCATAGCAGGTTGTACATGTGTGGTGGTTTGTGGTGTAGCCACATGATGCACAGAAAGACCTTTTTGGATAGTTTTAGCTTCGGTTTTCACATGCTTACTACTATGGAGCAACTCCGATATCTCTTCGTCCGAACCCACTTCCTGTTCGTAGACCTGCAGACGTGCTTTTGCAGCATTCATTTTCTTAACTGTCTCTAAACGCTCTAACTGCCTGCGCTTCTCTTCTAATAAGTTTTTTCTTGCAGCATTTTCTTCTTCTTGCAGTGCAAGCCTCTTTCTGTTCTCAACTTCGAGGTTCCCAAGCTCTTGTTCCTTAAGTTCCATGTCCTCTAATACCTTTAATGTGGCTTGAGTTGCAGCTAGTTCTGCTGCAGCTTCCAGTTTCTTTGAAGTGGTCAGGCTTGATTGCTTTGAACTGATGCTTGCAAACTTTGAACTTCGTGAACATATACTAGACCTTTTGGAGGTTGCACGTGTAAGCACTGAGCCAGTCTCAGTCCAGTATGCTCGTTCTTTATGAGTATCTGGTACTTTTTCTCTTAATTCAAGAGAATCCTCTGCATGTTCCAATAGCTTTCCTGAGACAGCATCACACGTGTCTACTCGGCGGCGCGTCTTGCCATCAGGAGTAGTGTGTTGACGTAAATCTTGATAAGCTTCTTTTACACTTGTTGAAGCGTTACTGATCTTGGTTATGTAGGTTTGCAGGATTTCAGTGGAGAATTTTCCATCGATTGCTTTCCTAGTCTATGGGTAAGGTAAAATGGAGGTAAAATGTCTCACTATTTGACAAGTATTGCATGACAGTTAAACTTTTAATTTATATTGCTATAGTGGTACATCAATGATTAATAATGCATTTATAAACAAATTATTAGTCATTAATTAACCCTTCAATAAACTCTTAAAGTTAACATTATTGCAAAGTGTTACCGTAAATACATTTTTCGTAGACATTTTTGCATTTATTTCTTCTGGTCCTAAAGTGATTTTTAGTGGATGCAAAGACAGTTCCTCTCAAGTTCGCACAGGTGTCCACTTGGTGGTCCACTTTAATATTTTGAATCATTCATAATGTTGTAATGCAATGGCACTCATACATTTAAAAGTGTGACTTGTGTCCCCAAATGTCTTCATTTAAAATACAATATATTTTGAATGATTTGGTTGTGTATTCAAAATTGCACGATACCTGGTAGAATACATGTCTGGTCACTTCTACAATGAAGATTAGACAATCACCTACAACTTATGATTTGGATTTGTTTCTAGGTGCATTCAGCAACGTTGGTAAGCTTAATCTGCAGTGGAAAGACAACCAGGACCAGGCTTTCTCTGCAGGTGGCCTGAAATTAATGAATAATGAGATCATCATTCCTCATGATGGCTTATACTTCGTCTATAGCCAAGTGTTTTTCAACATCCAGTGCAAGTCTGCCCCGGACCTTGACGACCAAATTGTGCATTTGAGCCACACAGTGTCACGCTATTCTGACTCGTACGGAAGCTACAAAGCACTTTTCAGTGCTGTCCGATCCGCCTGTGTCCAGGTGCCTGACAATGGCAAGCTGTTGTACAACACAATATATCTCGGTGCTGCATTTCGTTTGAAGAGCAATGACCGTTTAAACACCACAGTGAAGGAAGATCTCTTACCCCACATCGAAACTGAGCATGGCAAGACCTTCTTTGGGGCATTTGCAATATAAACTGTGAAACCAAACTTGAGGATAATGTTAAAGCATACCAAATGGCAACCTATGGGGAGGATAGCAATGGGGATAGTAATGTCAACAACACAAGAAATGAAGGGATGTTCCTGTTGTGGAAACCAGCCTAAGCTGTCTGGTTGATTTTAGCTGGTCTCCCTGCCTAATTAGAGTTTTGATCATTTTAGGCTGGGAGACCAGCTAAATCCATCATCGACCATCTTTAAGGTGGTGTTTTTTTCCAACAGGGGTGCTCGTTCATTTAACCATCAGTCAAAGTTTTATATTAAAACACAAGTAAAAAACAACTCTATGAAGCTTGAAGATGTGTCCACAAAATTCTAGAGGAATCTAGAGAAGAATTTGCTGGTTTTACCTGGACTAAGAGACATAGGAAATTTGCAGTCTAGTTATTTATTAATAACTGTTACTTACTGTATGTGATTATAATTAGCAGTAAGTCTGCCCTATGTCTATGAATTATGGGTTGATGGAATTTATATAATGAACTTGAAATAATGTTGATATTAAGTGTATATATTTATTTTATGTATTTATGTATTTATTGAATGTCATATCAAACCACTATGCACTGCTACTGTAATGAAACTCAAACATATAATAAATGTAATATAAAATTAAGTATGCAATCTCATAACTATTTAATTCAATCTTGATGCTCAGTTTACAATAAGTTTTCACTGCAAATCCCACCTTTTAAAAAACAAAAATGTAATAAATCTGCAAATTGTAATATCCTCTTTTGATATTAGTACAGAGGAACTTCAAAACTAAGGTATTTGGTGGTTATATCTTGAATTTAACAATACAAAAATGCAGCAGAGGTTTCACGTAACAGTCCTGGATCAGTTCATGTCCCAGTCCTGGGGTTTTCAGACTGGAATGCAAAACATTTTATATAGAGGAAAAAAATATAAAAATTATAAACTGTATTTTTTTGGGCTGTAAAAGTTAACTAAATGAATTTCCCTTATTGTGATTGGCTGATTGCCTTGTAATGAAACTGACACTCAAGTGACAAATAGGTTCACTTAAATATAAATCAAAACAAAAAGAAAAATTGTGATGTTGTTTTTGTTTTTTGAATTGAAAGTGGGCATAAAGGGTACACTTACCTTTTTTTATTTTTTGGAAACAGCTTGTTTTCATTATTGTCACATGTAGTATACAGTAATGAAAATTAATATTAGCCTTTATATTTTACAAAAGGTGTCCTTTGGAGGAGGATCATCATATCAGGGGGCCCTTGGTAGCAAAAAATAAAAAATCCCTGCCGTAGATAAAAATGACCATCGATTAGTTCTTCATGGTTGTTAATCAAGGCAATAGAAACGTTAGTCGAGGGGGACCTACACAATAATAGGCAGTCGGTTTTAATGTTGTGGCTGATCGGTGTATATACAGTATAAACTGTATATATACAGTAAGAGTTCAAATAGTTTTCATAAAAATTCTGATGTCCACATACATTATATATGGACAGCGAGACTAAGTTGTGAAATTTTCAATAATACAGAGATATAGAAAGTCAGAATGATACATTATAATTTCTGAATCTATGTACTGATTATCATTGTCCCATGTCTGCCAAACATATTGAGTGCTCCAAACATCATCTCAGCCTGAAACTGAACCTTAAATAGCAAGTTTGGATTGAATGCACTTAGCTGCATAGAGAGTTATATGATGCTCCCTTGCTCCCTCTTTAGTGAATGACTTAACCTTTAGTGTGCTGTCTGTCTGCACTGGTCTCAGAACAGTTTGAAATGCACCTTATTTTCATCCTAACTCCATATAAAGCCTCTAAAAGCAACATTATCCAGCTTTTGCACAGTGAATATATAATATTTAAAGGAAAATGAGTCTATAGTCCACATACATGGTCATTGTGTTTAACAGCGTGTTTAAAATCGTTCAAATAATAATAAAAAAGGGGTATATAAAAAATTGGATGAAACTAGAGACTCAAACCTTCTGTCTCAAACAGGTTTCAATTTAAAAACTTTATTAGGTTTCTTACCAGCTGTAGTTTTGTTGGTCGTTTTTGCCAAATATAAACTTTTCAAAACCAAGCCCTGCTGTTTTGTCACATGACTCTGTATAGTTTAACCATTTACTGACAGCACAAAGTCTCCTGAACCAAGATCAGTCAGTTTAAATGAAATGTAATTATGTCTTGTGTATTGAGAAGCCAAAATACAACATCCACGCATGTGGACGCGGGGACCCACGAGGATAAGTCAGTCAGCTGTTAGTTGATTTCAGCTAAAAGCACTGTGGTTATGTGGTTCTTTCAAAACATTTCTGTGTTTGTTTGTGTGGCCGTCCAGCCAGAAAAAGACACATTGGTTAGATGAACTGAGTTTCTGTAAGTTTTCTGGAATCTGTTTGATTATTTTTGCAATAATGTTTGGTGACGTAAGCTGTGCAGGAATTACACACTTTAGCAAAAATACCACACACACACACAAATAAGGTTGCATTCATTCCTCGGAGAGACTGTGGTTTCTGTGTAGGGGAAATTCCCCTACGGGCACCACCAAACCCCCTTATATAGCCTGGGCTTTTTTTGTGGTTACAAATGATCTATGATAGGGATGTTATGCAGAATGGTACAGCCTCAGTCGCTATTAACATTAATTGCGCATTTTTTCCACATAATGAAAGTGAATGTTGACTGAGGCAAACATTTTGCCAAACATCTCCTACTGACAACAAGTAAATATTACTCTTGTGTCTGAGAGATACGTAAAAATGGACAGGTAAAAAAGTAACCCCAAATTTAAGAATGTAGAAATTAAAATAGTTATTTTCACACACACACACACACGCACGCACAGAGATGTAGATGAAGACTAAGATGAAGTTTAAAAAAATAATTTGTAGCAAAAAGAATGGTCTTTATTTCACCACCGACACCAGTTCAATTGTGTTTACAGAATCTATCATAGTACAAATACAAATATATTTTTAATACCACATACGAATACCTTTAACTGAATATACTTCATACTTTATGTGCAAGAGAATACATTTATCATGTACATTTAGCATTTACACAATCAGCAATTGTGCATATCATTGCATTAACATCACTAAGGTTATTTCGTACCACCATTTGACAAAAGAATTATGAGTAAAATCTTATTATAGTATTCCATGGTGGTGTTTGTATTTGTGTTTAACACCCACAGGAAGTCATCTTATATCAGCTCTTCTGTTAATCACCAGAGCACCATTGAATCAATCACAAGTGCTTATAACACATCAAATCTGACATCATAGTGTAGTTCAATCTCTATGTTCAGAATGTAATACTAGCGTACTGCTCACTGAATACTGCACAGTATACAAAATGTTTAAAAATGTGATGTCTGACAATATGTCAAGAAAAAGTTGAAAATTGTGGCAAAATAAGGTCAAGTCGAGTGTTCTGTATTTTGCGATACAGAACTCTGCACAATACTATGCATATTATACAATGTATACATACTGCAGACATAATCAGAGTAATATGGTAGTATGCTATTCCAAACACAGCCGTTACAATATTATGAGGTAATAATCACTTCTCTAAAATAATGAGCAGTGAGCTAATGTCACAAGCACTTATGAATAGACAAATGATACTTTCAAGGTGCCTGTGTAGGGGTATTTTCTGTACATCCTGTCCCTCCAAATGAGAGGCAGTCTTTGACATTGCAAAGAACAAAATGAGGCAGGTAAGAGAAACAGTCCATCTGAAACAGAGAAGCAAAAAAACAAGAACCCCCCCCCCAATATTTATATATATATATATATATATATATATATATAGATAGATATAGTGGCAAGAATAAGTATGTGAACTTGAGGAATTACTTGCATTTATGTATACATTTGTCTTAAAATCTGGTTTGATCTTCATCTAAGTTACAATAATAAACAAACTAACTAAATAACTAACTGTTTTAACTAATAACACATGGTGGCCTGGGTAGGTCAGTGAGTAAAGACGCTGACTACCACCCCTGGAGTTGCGAGTTTGAATCCAGGGTGTGCTGAGTGACTCCAGTCAGGTCTACTTAGCAACCTAATTGGCACGGTTGCTAGGGAGGGAAGAGTCACATGGGGTAACCTCCTCGTGGCCATGATTAATGGTTATTGCTCTCAGTGGGGTGCGTGGTAAGTTGTGCGTGGATCATGGAGAGTAGCATGATCGGTGTCAGAAGGCCTATGATCAAGACTGGTTGATTTGCATCAAGCTGGAAAGGGTTGCAAGGTTATCTGGAAGAGCTCAGATATTCATCTGTATACACAGTTGGACAAATCTTCTATAAATGGAGACAATTTAGTGCTGTGACTACTCTCCCTAGAAGTGGCCGCTCAGCCAAAATGACTCAAAGGGCACACCTAAAAGAGCATCCCTACAGGATAATATCAGGGTGGCTGTGTGCCAGCTGTAGCTCAGTAGAAGATGGGTGATGCAAGAGAGCCGTTCACACCAGATATCATTAGAATACGGCTGAGCTGAAGCAGTTCTGTAAGGAAGAATGGCCCAAAATTACTTCAGAATGTTGTGCAGGTCTAAACCTCAACTACTGGAAATGTTTAGATGAAGTTATTGCAGCCAAAGGCGGATCGACCAGTTATTAAATCCAAGGGTTCATTTACTTTTTGCACAGCACTGTGAATTTTTAATGTTCAATAAAGACATGAAAGATTAAAACTGTTTGTGTGTTGTTAGATAAAGCACATTGTGTTTGTCTATACTTGTGACTTTGATGAAGATGAGATCACATTTAATGACCAATTAATGAAGAAAACCAGCTAATTCTAAAGGGTTCACATACTTTTTCTTGACACTATATATATATATATATATATATACACACTGTATCTATATTTCATAATAATTTATAAAATAAAATATAGAGTATATAACATGTTTTAATACGGTCATCATTTACTCACCCTCATGTTGTTCCAAACCCTAATCACTTTATTTCTTCCATCTGTTGAACACAAAATGAGATGTTAAACAGAATATTAGCCTCAGTCACTTCTCACGGTCATTGTGTCAGAGAAAAAAATGCAATCAAAGTGAATGGTGACTGAGGCTATATCATACTGCCTAATATCTCATTTTGTGTTCCACAGAAGAAAGATATACAGGGTTGAAAAAACATGAGGGTGAGTACATGATGACAGAATTTCTAATTTGAGGAGAAAAATCCCTTTCAGCAGGTCAAACTAAAATTGAACACAGTCATCTAGAGGAAGTCGGCATTACAGTTGAGGAGGTTGAGCTTTAAAGTTTTGTTTCCATTTAATCAAACCTTTGCAACAAAAGGAAATGTTGAGTGATGACTAAATAAAACAGCTGATGTGAGTGTGAATATATGAATGTGTGTTTTGTGGGTGATGACAGAAGTGTGGTTTAGTAATCACATTTTTTTATGGAACCTCAATGAAGTCCCGTTTAATGGACCAAATTCCCCTTTTGCAAATACCTTGGTCATTGCACTCAACCAATAGCTGCCCGATACACTTTTAATGGTATTTGCATTGCAAAGTATCAGATATCCTTGAAGTGTTGCATCCAATAGCAGCTGCCACTCAGACGCAAACTGAATTGTGATGCTGTGAGATTGAATCTAAAGCTTGCAGCTACAGAAAGGATCTAATAAAAACAAAACCCCTCAGAATCTCTGATGAAATAAAGAGCCTCTGTGCAAAGCCTTCAAAAAGCTTCAAGAGCTCAGTGACTGTTAATATGTTATCACAGCATGCTCTGGGAGAAAAAAATCTGCCTATAGCCAAACCAATATACAAAAGTAGCCAAGGGGTTAGATTCGAACCCATAGGAGCGATCCATGTGCTATCACCATTATGACCTTGAGCAAGCCACTTACCACAGATTGCACCAGTGGGACTGTCCCTGTAACTTAACATGGTGACAAATTCACAGAAGTCACAGAAAAGTTTTTCCCTTTTGGGAATAAACGAACCATACTGTCATCTGTATGTAAGGGAGATTTATGTTTATGAGATCATGGTGAGGTTGTAAAATGTGTATTACCCATATGATAATGAGGATATACATAAAAGAAGGAAAACAGTAGTTCCTGTAACAAGTTCAATTTGTAGAGCATGATGCCAGCAACGGCAAGGTCATGGCTTTGATATCCAGGGAACATTCAAATGGATAAAATGTCAACTTTTAATGCACTGCAATAGCACTGGATAAAAGCGCCAACCCAAAAAAAATGTATCAAAGTAAAAAGTCCAAGATGTTATCAAAAATACCACACTGACTCAAAGGCAACCATGCTATAGAACGCAACAGTGACCACCGGCTTTTCAATTGCCCTGATTCCAGAAGTATTTTTCTAGTAGCATATACCATCAATTAACAACCTCAGAGCTCATGGTCTGTCTTTAAAGGTTTATATGTCACCATTATCAATCAATTCCCCTATGGAGAAAATGAATTGGAGATTTACCAGAACCAGACTGTTTACAATATTGCACAATATTTTATGGTTGCACACGATATCACTGGATCATTGCACCGTGATTGATACTGCACCAAATGTGCAAGAGTGTGAATTTGCAGTCAATCTCTCTTGCCACTGCACATCATTTTTGTCCAGTACAGCGCTTCGCAGAAGCACCTCTGATCTCAAGAAGAAACACCAGTTTCTGAGTTTGCGATTATTTCAGCAAACTACTACTTCATTTAATTGAACTGTAGGAAATATAGAAAATAAATAAATAAAAGATATTGATTAAAGGATCTTAGGTATCTATGAAATATGGGAAAAGGGATTGCAATGAAATATGAATGAAATATAACCTAAAAAAACCATGGTGGGATCATTTAGGAGCTTTTCACACAGGACACGCTTTTGTGTTTAACACCAGCGGATGTTCATTTGACATGGTGATTTAGATTGATCACACTTTCAATTTGCCAACAGTATGTCGAATGCTGAAATCGCTCTTTGCTTGCTGAAATTCAAACTACTGCCCCCAGTCAAAGACTGTTTAGCCCAAGCTAAATGGACCACTTGTATTAAAGTAAATGTGAGAAACCGGAACACCCAATATGGCAGATGTAGAAAAGGAAGCCCCGCCCTATGGGTAAAAGTGCCAATCATCTTTTAGATACAGACATCACCAGTCACTCAACTTAAGAATGCACATTAGCTGGACCAGCCTTAAAAATCTTTCTTGTTTTGCATGATCTATGCTAAAGAAGCACAATTTATGATACCATTGTTGTCAGATTTAACTGCTGATTTGAAACATGTTTTTGATAGTAATCTTGATCAACCGTTTTAGAGATTTCGGTCTTTCCCCATTCAAGTAGATTACAGCTGAACTGTTATGTTGTTTGTATCCATAGAAAATAGCTGCACGGGGACATTCCATAGATGGCCGCTGAGTGGTCTGACTTGCCTTGAACTTTGAACCAATCTGCCGAAGCTGGAATTATCGTAGTTCCTGTGTAAGTCCACAGGGTGGCGCCAAAAGCAAGTTGTATTTTATTTATTTTTTTATTGTAAATTATGTACTAATGTAAACAGGAATGCACATTTCTTTTAAATCTACTCTCTTACCCAAACCCCAACCCTAAATCTATCCGTCAGTGGAGAAAAAATATGAACGTCCGAAATGCACTCACCATTATTTACTGTAGGTGAAAGTGATTTCTTCCTGGTTAACATGGGACCAGAACCCATGTCTGGAAGATTGCTCGTGAGACACGCTATCAATAGTGCCACAGGGAGACATACAGACATTTAATTGATGCGAAATATCTGATGGTGGATGGTGCTTGTAAGTAATTTGGCAGAATGGGATTGATTTCAGGGTACATGAAAAAACCGAAGCAGCATATCGACTTCCCATGTGATAATGTTTGTCTTTAAAAGGTGGCACTGATGGTGTAAGATTTTAAATGCTTCCATCTAGCCCAGCTTTAAATAGAAAAACAATTAAAAAACAGCACAGATGGTCACTCTGCTGAAAAGACCAGCATGAAATTCCCATGCTGGTCAAGGCTGGTTTATGCTGGTCTGTGCTGTTTTGATTATTGTTTAGCTGGTGGACCAGCATAGCCATGCTTTTCACCAGCTAAACCTTGATGGTGATGCTTATTGACCAGCATGGTCTTCTGATGAATCTAGTTAAGCTGGTTTAAAAGCCAGGTGTGGACACCAGCACACCAGCATTCAGTGCGGGGGACCAGCACCCAAAACTCAAAATAAGATGGTGGTCATCAATGCTGGTCTTTTCAGCAGCGCACAACAGCATATCCTGTGTGAATGGCCCCTTTGTGTAATCCACTACTTAACGAAGATGCTTCTGTAAGGATGCTTTTTTAGCAAGTCATTCTTCATACACAATTTTCAGAGGCAAAAACAGCTGAGGATTAGTCATTTGAACAATGTAGTGTTATCACGGCATGTGTGGCTTTCAAATATGGTGACAAAGTGATGATTCAATCAACACCAGATTCTCAAGACTCCTCGTCAATAAAACCACATGTGAGAAACAGCAAGCATGTAGGAAACAAAGAAACAAACAAACAAAGAAACAAAAGTAGTCTGTTGGATGGAAATAGGGAACTTGGATGGCAAATTCAAGGTAGCTTCTCCACTTTTTACTTTGCCATGGTCCCACTTGAATTTCCACTTTGTGTCTCCTTTGTGTCTGGGCTCACTTATAGAGGAGCTGCAGTCGACTGGGGTTACAATTGTTGCGGTTGATCTTGCTGTCGGGCTGGTAAAGGTTGGAGGAGTTAGAGAAGGTGGGAGGGAGGGAGTGGTTGTCTGAAGCAGGAAGAGGGTATCCTGGCGGAGGGAGGAGAGATTTGGGATCGTTCTGAGAAGTCGGGAGAGGAGGAGAGCTGTGGTTCTTATTGGAGGAGGACGGGCGTCTCCGGGAGCGGAGGGCTTGTCTCTCTGACAGCTGATTTCTAAGCTCTGAAACACGCTCCTCTTTCTGTTGGAGAGAGAAAATGAAACGACATGCAAAACTAGATTTTTACACATTCTGAAGAAAATGTGAATGGTGCTTGCTCATGCAAATGTCACTGCGGGACAATTCAAGAATAATGGGCAGGACATTTACTGTCAAAACGAGAAATGTAATTTGTCAGAGAAAGTACTAGTTTCTCAAGCAATTTGTGTGTAAAATTCTAAAACCCTGCAAACAGAATCCAGACTATTAAAAGTTTTTGCCCATTTTGCTTGGCCTCTTAAACATTACTAACGTGACACAGCACTGAGATGCAGTGACTTCATAATGCATCACTTATGAATTCAAAAAGATGTGCTGTGTATCTATTTCTTAGACATTTCCTTGACTTTCTGGAAAATGTTTACTGGTAGGATAAATTGAAAATAAAGTGCCCTTTGACCCCTCTTTTTGAAACCATGAACATAATTGGGTAGTAATGGACTACATGTAATCTGGATTATGTACTCAGATTACAAATATTCAACACTTGTGATTAGACTACATTATATGTTTCAATGTACATGTTTAAATTCCAATAATTTTATAGATTAAATTGGTAAATCATTGGTCAAAAATGTGTTAATATTAGTTTACATGAATGTGACAGGGCAGAGGGCGGGTCGTGATTTTACACACCCGGACCCTTATCAGGCTAATCAAAAATGAACAATAATTTTACTGCATTAATCTTGGATAATGTATTTCAGCATATAGCAATGCATTTTTAAATCAAATGTTGTATATGTTAACATTAGTTAATGTACTATGAACTAACAAGAAACTAACAATGAACAATTGTATTTTTATTTACTAACATTAACAAAGATTAATAAATGCTGTAAAATATATACATTGTTCATGATATCAAACTCATTAATGTTAACGAATGGAAACTTACAGTAAAGTGTTACCATTACATGATTACTTATCGATTACTGTACCTTACATTACCTTCAATGAAGTATGTGAAATATGCACAGAAATGGTGCACACCTCATTGGATAAGCAATACAATTTCAGTAACACTTTACAAAAATGTTAATGTTTAGAAATGGAGCCTTATTGTAAAGTCTTACCGCAATTTCTTTAAAAATCCATCTCTTTAATACAGTAACAAAAAGGCATAAATAAACAATTTAAACAGGGTTTTAGCTTTGTTAAAAACTTGGTAGTGTTAACACTTCCATGTAATGTCCCTGCCACAATGCATGGGTGTTTGCAAAGGCATTTCAGTGCGGCTGCTAAGTTGTTTTGAGTGGTTGTTAGCGTATTGCTACAGTATGTGGTTTCTAGGGTGTTCGCCAGGGCTCTGGCAGGTGGTTGCTTACTGGCTCATGTCAAAAGAGCCCACTCAAATGTCTTCATGATATTCTGGTCCCTATATATTTTCAGGGTTAGAGAAGGGGCGAGGACTAAATCGTAGAGATCAACAAAGGTTCATTTACACAGAAAAACAACAAAGTCAAAGTTCCCCGAAGGGTGAGAAAACTCAGAAGACTCTTGTGACTGGATCCAGACAGATATGGCTCGGCTTTGTGATCGCTTAGAAGTGTGAAAGCATCTTTCCACAACAAGGTGCCTTATTTGATGTATCATGAAGGAAGGTGAGGGAATTGTTCTAAAGGAGTGGTATGAGCTATAGATTCTGAAAATATACTGAAAATATCTAGCAGGTTTGAAAACCACTGAGAAAAGGAAAATTGAAGTAAACGCAGCCATCTGCCATCGTATCAGACATCCCAAACATACAGCAGCGTTTAAGAAATTGAAAGTGTCACGGTACCTCCTGGATGATCTTCTGCAGCTCTTTGTTCTCTCTCTCCAGCTGGCGAGACTTCTCTTCATCATTGTTGTTGGTGGATGAGCCGGTCTTCATGGTTTCCTGCTGGTCTGACTGCCACTCGCCACGGGTGATAAGCCTCCGCATCTATAGAAAAACACATAAACACACACACCACGTTGAGTTGACCAGTACAGAAAGCATCATTTAATATCCTGATACAACATAAGATACATGTTTGGAATGGAATACTAATTGATGGAATATATACATTTTCTAGTCACATCTCCTATCTATTTGAATGGGGAACGACTGATTACTTATGCGCATACATTCTCGAGTAAGCTGACAGATGAGGTCTCTATCAACAAGGTGACTAGCTCTTTTAACTGTAAGACGGAACTTCTATTCCAACAGATAAATATTTGACATTATAATTCCTCCCATTCGTCTCATTCTTGTAATGTCTCTATTCAATCTGCATACTGTGCACAGCGTACATGTTGCATACAGCAATGGTACAAACACACCTGAACATATACTGTACATACAGAAAAGAATAATGGCTTCCTGTGTGAATATAACTGCTCTTATTGGGTGTGAGGTTGGGTAAGGGCTTAGACATGAAAGAGGCAGAGTTTCTTCTTCTCTTTTTCCAGTAGAGCATCACTTTATATTCCCCAGAGACATCTAATAACAGCTTTACCCTCAATGACACTGTTTATAGCACATCTCCATAGCATTACCATTCAGCACGCTATAAAATTTCATGGACATGCCATTACGAGAGATGCATATATCACAAATTAACTTTGATCACTCCTACAATTAATATTAATCACTGTAATACTTTTTACATTAGCATGCATTCTTGTATTGATATAATGATTATCTGGATTACCTTGGGGACGAAAAGCACAACTAAAGTGATGTACACGGAGAAGATGATGGCCAGTGAGGCAAAAGCGAATGAGGCATCCTGCTTAGACGACAGAATCATTGTGACGGGAGCGGTAATCATGCACAACACCTGAAAGAGAAAGAAAGAAACACATTTGTAGAGATGAAAATCATAATGAATATGATTACTATTTACAATTCCATTACAGTAACGATTCTTTTATCACTTTTGTAGAAGAACTAATACTAAAATTACCCGTGTACTAAAAAATATCACCAAAAACTTTGAAGAGTCTTGGCCTGTTCAGACATTCCATCAATGTAATTCTATGGGATTTTGGGGATATTTGATTGGCTGTTACGGGAAAACCAAAAGTCCAATCAGTTAGAAAAGATATAGCACACAAAAGGCCCCGAAATACTTCATACGAAATTGAATGAACGAGTGTGATGTAATAAAGGACTAAATCTGGCCAAAACTACCGTGTTTTTGAGTTAGTTTCGGTGGTTCGTAACTGCTTGTCTGGGCGAACTTATAGGAAAAACTCTTACCGGCTGCTAAACCTTCTGGTCCACATCATCAGCAGGTGTGACCTGGATTTCCACTTACTTTGAGGTCGGCAGCTAATTCCCATTCACTGCGTTCAGTCAGTCAAGATCAGTCACCATGAACACATCGGCGTGCAGTTATTAGTGAGCTGGTGCAAATGTACCTACATCTGTACGATTATTCATGTAGAGACATTTTCCAAGAACATGTCCTGCGATTTTTTTGTTATGTTTAATTAGTCTTCAAAAAGAATCAAATCTATTCAAATACTCTCAAGTGCCCATTCACACATCTGCACACAGAAAGGTATGCCTATAATCATTCTTTTGTCTGTATTCTGCACATTAACACTCTTTAATAAACCGCAGTTGTATCAGTGTCATCATAAATTACAATAACAGAGTGTTACTGCGTATAGCATGTTAGCGCATTAGCGTCATAAATTCAGTTTGTAAACGAGACAAATTAATTACACATTATCTACTGCATATATATATTAGTTTAAATCATCATCTATTGGTTAAAAAGCCTTTAAAAAGTCTTTTACTGATCTCATGTGAATTTTACTGATACAATCAGGCATAAAGTCATTGATAGCACATTTTAATGTCACATTATTTAAGGGTTTACTGAGCGCCCTCATATTTAAATGTACTTCTAAACCCCTCCAACAGCGATGTGGCGAGTGTCTGAATGTTTGTAACCGTTGCTCAACTGTTTCAAACTTCTTTTTGCCTCTGAACGAACTTCAGTGAAAAGAACTTCACCGGAAGATAACTGGGCCTTTAGTCAGAACAGTCTGAAGGTCTGTACCAAGTTTGGTGGATGTAGCCTGAAAGCTACAGGAGGAGTAACATCTTTTAATTTTGGTCCTTCCAAAAAACCCTAATCAGCTTAAAGTGTAGAACAGTACGTTGGCTTTTTCAAAACTAACTTAAGGATTTTTTTCAAACAAGTTTCCTCAATGCTCCCCCCATCTGCCATTGGTCAATCAAACATTTAGTCCTGCCCCAAATTCACGACATTGGTTTAGCCAATGTTGTTGCGTTACGCTTGTCAAATTAACAGAAGAATAACAAAAGAGTGGTGCAAAACCAATCTTTTCCAGCATTTTTTTTAAATGAAACCAAATAAGAACTGATTTTCGGTTACCAAACCTACACATATAAATGATAAAAACAAGAAAGTAAGAGTAAAACACCCAGTGAGTGAAAGAAAGAGCACAAACTAAGCGAGGCAGGGGCTTGAATCAATAAATATTGATCAACAGTAAGACATCTCTCTCAGTCAAGACCAGAAAAGATTCATCTAGACTACCAAAAAGAAAGCGTAGCCTGACATCAACAGAGGTTATATTTTCTTTGCAGGGTCATTCATTATTTAGACAAGGTAAAAAGTGCAAAACAGTCTTTCTAAATCAATGCAGTCTACTGCTGAGCTATCAGTGTGTGGCCTGTGGCCGGCACCCAGCCATAACGATAAAACTGTATCTGCTCAGTTTTAACCCAAAATGCTCAGCTGTGCCAGCATGCACTGTGCTGGCAAATATATGTAGGCAATAAGTTAATAGCACCATGGTTTACTGCTCCATCAGAAGCATTTAGGAGGCAATTAAGCTCCAAAAATGTAAAAAAAAGCACTATTAAATAAAAATATGACTTCTGCTCATTTCAAACGAGTTCCTGGTGGAAAATATTGGCCAAAACAGTTAATTTCGGACATTGAATGAACTTTGAAAAAAAAATTTTTTTTAATACATCCTATATCGAAAGGTAATTTGCATGCTGCTTTGGGTGCCAAATAAGCCCTCAGATTGACAATTAAATTAATCTTATCAATTTCCTGTGAACAGGTGGGCACTCATCATCCGTCTTATTGTCTGCGAGAAATTCTATAAAATGATGGAGTCAGTAATGACATGGCAGATGGCATCGGAAATCACTTCTTTAACAGAATGTGCGTTCGCTGAGGACCGGGATTCGGCCTGTGATGGAAATAAGACCGAAAGAAAAAGATAAAAATGCAAAATATGGCCCCTTGCTGATCTGAAATCTCTTCCTCAATTTGAGATTAAATTAGGTTCAGTGTAAAATGGATAATCCACAGAGGCCGAGATGAAGAGGAAACACATTGCTCTGAATTAAAGGACATAATGAAATGGCTGAATGACAAATGTTTTGTGCTTAATTTCAATCATGCTTCGCCATAGAAAATGAACCAGGAGAAAGAGATTTTTGAGTGTTTACTCTCCACATTGAGGGGGTAGTTTACTAAGAAAGAATTGCGCCCGCTGATATTGTGGCTTATTTGCATGCACTGTCTGTGTTGTCTTAGCATCTGATTCCCTAAAGTAATTATGCAAATGAGGTAACAGCACAAAACACACAGACAAATTTTGTGCTAAACACAATTTGCACAGCATAATTCCCCATCTTCCCAATCTCCGTCATTTGATGAATAACTGTTGACAGGATTAAATTAATTTAATAATTTAATTAATTAAATATTTTAATAATATAATATAATAATAATATTTTTTTAATATATATTTGATTTATTTTAAAATTATGACATTTATTATATATATATAATTTAATTAATTTAATTATATTTAATTAAACTTGTATTAAATTTAATAGCACAACACTTATTGTAGCAGGCAAATGACGCACATTTTTTAACGTAAGACACAATCTATATTAATCTTAATTTAGAGAGAAAGAGGGTGCTTTTGCACAACTTAATGTAGATACAGTATTCATTCATTTTACAGGACTGAATTTAATTACTCACGGCACAGCAATTCTTTAGTGCCTAGCAAGCCTAAATTGCAAATGATTAGTGAACAATACACAGGTTTTTGCTCTGAAATACTTAAAGTTGCACAACTGTTTAGTGACTTCGCTCTGAGTGTATTTTCAGTGCAGTACACACTCCTTTGTATCTCAGGAGCAGTGGGGCGGCACTCAAATGCTAAAGTGGAACAGGTGATATGATGTACAAAAAACAAACAACTTTGAGCATTAATGAGGGAGCAATTGTGCTTTGAGCTCTAAACTAGACAAACTGCATTTCAAGTTTATTCCTGGTGATGAGGGAGAAGCTCTTTTTCCCCCTTTCCTGTCCGCTGGAAATCTCTGTGTCCCTAGACAGCACTGAAGATGGCAGGCTGAGACACTTCATTTTCATCAAATCTAACAGACCTCACACTGAAGAGCTCCAGGCATGTTCTTCATGTCATGGGTGTAGAATACGCAAGGTACGTGTCCCTCTCACTTTCCATAAAACCAAAGTCCTTCCCTGCACTTTTTCACTGGGAAAATGTGTTTACATTGTGTATTTCTTACAGCAAATGTGTATGTGTAAATGCATTCTATCATGATAGCTGCTTAACCACATACATGAGGTACAAACGTTCCCATGGCAACCATGCAATGCACTCACACCCTATCCGCATGTCAGCCACAGGGTTAAGCCCAAAGTATACTTCGGTTAAACGCGAAGGCTAGTGCTCAAGCACAGTACGCGTGCAGCCGATTTTTTGAACCGTGCTTACTCTGAACGTGCAGTATGCACCTAAAATTATATGCACTAATTAGTGGGTCCACAAGGTGGCAACACTCACTGTTAAGCCATTCAGTGTTGCCAACTTAGCGACTTTGTCACTAGATTTAGCGACTTTTCAGACCTCTTTAGCGACTTTTATTCAAAAAAGCGACTAGCAACAAATCTAGCAATCTAGCATTTTGGACAAATCTTAGCTACTTCCGTGGAAGAAAGTCGCCAGTACTGCCCCGCGAGCGCATGGTCTTGCTTTCCTGCCCAGACACGGAGGCACACCTCTCTCTGCGTCTACTCTGTTCAGTGAGACTGACAGAGAGAGAGATGAGCATGCGAGAAGTTGACCGCACGGCAGCTGACATAGACATGAATGAGCTGCGCATGTGCAAACAGCGTTGTCAAGGACCAATCATGAATCTGTATTGTTTTTGTAAATACGCACATAGTATTTTAGTAAATAATAATATGTACGGTAAGCACAGATAAGCAAAAACATGTAAAGGGCGGACACTATGCAAAATGCAAATGAGACGCAGTGACGTCACGAATATGTTAATTAGCGTATGCCGTCGTCTAGCGACATTTAGCGACTTTTCGAGCAAGCTTTAGCTACTTTCCATTGAAACTAGTTGGCAACACTGGAGCTGTTGCTGTCACGATGAACTGCAAGAAGTCGAACGCGAGTCGAACGTGGAAACATCAACGGTGGATGTGCACGTCAAGAGTGCATGTGTGAGGAGGTCAGGAAATACCTGCAATATTATAACTCTAATTTGAAAGAATATAAAGACATCTTTATGGGTAAAAACTTTTGAAAATAAATAGTCCAGTATCTCATAGCAGTTGTAGCTTCGCACATGCGTGCTTATGCACACACAGTCAATTGAAGTATACTTTGAAAGGCTGATCGTTTAACAACAGGCGCCAAGCATTCGCATCAAAACCAAATTATACTTTCCGCTTTAGTCTTAGATCATGAACTCAATGTGGGGAAAATAGCCTCCATTCATGTTTTTGCTGTAACATCATGTAATGTAAGTTGTCTTGTGGTATCTGTTGATGAATTCTGATGATGAGCTTTGATATTATTATGATATTATAGCTTGCATCTTAATGTGATCTAGAAAGTGGATCAGCGTTCGACACAACCGTCCCAAGCTTACCAGTTCATGTGCCCACATTGATGTTTGTGTGAGTCATTCGCGCCAATTATGACAACATGGGCAGCTACAAGTTCAAATTTTAGGGGTAAAAAGTGCATTTCTCAGTGCTTCTCCACATTACAATCTCCACAGTACTCTCCACTAAATGATTATTGGACCAAACCCTAACCTGCACATTAATACTGATTCTTTGCGGTTACAGTTTGACTAAGAAGTGGTTATGTAAAATTAGCCATATAATTTATGTAATAAATGTTCGGTTTGAGATTTTGAGATTGATAGCCTATTCTTGAGATCCATGCCTTCAGATTTGCACTCCATCAAGCTGCGTTTGTACGCAATAATGCATTTTTTTTGAGTGTTATCTGCTATTGACAAGTGTGGTTTGTTCAGTATAGCTGTGAGTTGCCTATACACCTGGAGTTTTGCTTACTGCCCCCTGGAGAAAACAGGTGGTATTTCAAGCTTGAATTAATCCGATGTAAGAAATATTCTTTATGACAGTCTGGGGACAAGATTAATTACGTAGATTGTTTAAACACTTTATTTTTTATATAATTAATCACACTTAATTAACATGTTAAATCAACATCCTAGTTAACAAGTTAAATCAGGTAGAAATATATCTTCAATGTAAAAAATAATACATTTTTTGCATATAGCCTATCCTTATGGTAATAGTTAAAGCCTTATAGTAAATGAAATGAGAAAATTCCATGTGCTCCATTTTGTTTTATGACAATATTTATTATTAAAGCAGCATGAAGTTGATTTTGGCCCCCTTTTTTTTTTTTTTTGATCCCCTTTTCTCCCAATTTGGAATGCCCAATTCCAACTACTTAGTAGGTACGCAGTTACTCATCTCAATCCAAGTGGCGGAGGACAAGTTTCAGTTGCCTCCGCTTCTGAGACGTCAATCCGTGCATATAATGTGGCTCGTTGTGCATGACTCCGCGGAGACTCACAGCATGTGGAGGCTCATGCTACTCTCCACGATCCACGCACAACTTACCACTCTTCCCATTGAGAGTGAGAACCCTAATCGTGACCACGATGAGGTTACCCCATGTGTCTCTACCCTCCCTAGCAACCGGACCAATTTGGTTGCTTAGACCTGACTGGAGTAACTCAGCATGACCTGAATTCAAACTCGCGACTCCAGGGGTGGTAGTCAGTGTCTTTACTCGCCGAGTTACCCAGGCCCCCTGATTTTGGACTTTATTAATAAAAAAAGATATGTATATAAAAATGTCTGCCTGCATGAGGTGATGTTTTATCCAATCTTGCCATCGAACGAAAATAAGTGCATACAAGTATGCTATAAATAAAATTACATCAAAGACAAAACACAACAGAAAACTTGGTTAATTGTCAAGGATCTCTGCAGGACATTCTATCCCCATCACTTCTGAAATGAATGCTACACCCCTGCTTCATGCTCAGGACAGTGTTGTGAGCCACACACCGAACTGTGCACATTTTACACTTTGAACTCGTAACACTTAACGCAACAAAACAATACAAAAACATTTGTACATAAAGTGTGATTCAAGCCATACAAATTTCTCCTTTATTTACTGATAAATAAGAGTCCCACCATGGGATTGTGTCTGAGTGTTGAACTCGTTTGGTATCAAAGCAAAGATTTCAGCAAAGATTTCTACATCTTTAAGATTGCTGTATACTGTATGTTTAAGTGTTTACATTTTAAATGCTGATCTAAAGTGATATCAAACTTTTCAGTGTTATCCAAATGTACAAAAATGATTGTGTACACTTCTTGTACTAATACAAGTGAATACAAATGAGATCATCCTGTCACTTCAGCTAAATATTTTTACCTGCAGACTGCTTTTAATTGGAAAATATCTGGATGACAACTGACATTATACTGACATTTAAAACATCCCCAAGGCACTCTTTAAAAAGTCAAGAATGATATGCTTAAAAAGACAAACAGACTCACAGATACATTGTAGATGGCCATCCCGACAGCTCGATGATCATTTATTTTTTCAGTGGACACAGATTTGGTCTCATAAGCCAAGAAAATACCCAGGAGCAACAGCAGACCCTTATAGCCATACACAACTCCTACAAGTCAAAACAGAGACACAACATGCTCTTAAAAACAGAGACATCTCTGAAAATGTTAATCTAAATATGAAGGTCATACTATTATGACTACAGGTTTTTTTTAATATGTCTAGTCTAAAATGATTCTAACAAGCCTGCTTATGGGCAGCAATGCCCATTTCTTAAGGACGCTGCTTCAAGAATGCATTCTGGGATCATTTTAATGACCATAACTGGAGGAGCAAGGCTAGTTCTGTTTGTCTCATGAAGGTAGCAATTAATTCGTTTAATTAATTGAACACTTACTTGAAGGAAACAGCTGAGGAGACAGGCTGAAGTTCAAAACCATCGGGGTAACTTCATTAAGTCACATTCACACAGACACAGACGCATTGGCTTTGTACAGACAGGCAGTAAAAATCTCATTCTTAAATCTGAAACTGCACCAAACGCATGAGAGGGACCCAGTTTGTCATAAATGGGGCTCTGGTTTTCTCTGATTTTTCAAACGACCTACTTATTTATTAATAAACTGTTGGACATGATATGAACACAAAAAATACTGACACAGGGATCTAAATCATCGATACAATATTGTGAGGTCAAGATACATGAATATCAAAACATGATTTTATCGGCACAGCCCTATAGCATATACATTTTTTGTTGTCGCATGCCTCTCATGAGTTCAACACTATGACAAGATGTCGTAATCGACAAATTGTTCAGTTTTATGGCTTCTCCTTCTCTTGGCATCATTCCGAATCATTACGATGGCAACTGATGTGCAGTAGTTTGGTCATTGACTATATTTTCTGAATAAACAAATCCAATTTTATCACATGCACAATGTGAACAGTCAGTCCTAAAAATCAGATTTGAAACAGAATTGGAATTGGATTCACTGTGAACAAAACCATAGTGAAACCCAGAGCAATCCTTACCGAGCCATGTGTTCATCTTCTCTGAACTACAGTGCTGCAGCAACGGTTCGATCAACTGATCCACGTCCCCTTTAGGTGCTTCTTTAGTGAACTTCTGCTCAGATAAACGGTAAGAGATAAGGCAGTAGACTTCAATGTTGTGTTCATATGCACCTTGAGGCCAATAAATAAACAATAAATCCAACACAACAGCGTCATAAAATTTAAAAACTGTCCCCACTCGTAAAATGAGATCTGCTGTACCTCCACTGTGATGTGCAAGGGGTCCACGATTTGCCAAATCATGAGGGACAGGATGTCGATAACAAGCAGAACCCCGACAGTGGCATAGAGTTTCCAGGGCTCCAGGTGCTGCTGTGATATGAGAAGACCAACAAATCAACTTTACATCCAGGACAGTGCAAGAAACAGCTCAAGCTGTGATTTATGACATCATAAAAGAGCATAAGTGCAGAGAGTTTGATGGGAAAACAATGGACCATTATCAGGGTGCCGATTTAATTTGCCACATGGTGCCCGCTGTTTTTGGTTTATGTAAGGAAAGTGTCTTTAATGGATTTCAGTCGAGACCATTACAGCACAGCAAAATCAATAATCTTTGTTTTTTGTAGTGAGGATGGCCTTTGTGAGCAAACAAACGACAATAACTGTCAACATGCGTTACCAATTTATGTTCTCAGTGACTCGTATTGTTTATCTTCCCTTTTGCAAGCCCATAAAATAATAACACATTTCACAACATCGAGGATGAAGCCCAGATAAATTGTTGTTCCAAGGAACGCTAAGAACTATCGACTGCATATAATAACAGACAACAATTCTGACTCGTCACTGAGTTCATAAGAACAAACTAAAATTGTGTCTGGAAGTCTATGAGGCAAAGCATTCCAAATCAGACTGATCACACTGTGAAATCGGTGACAGGAGGTCAAAATGTCTGCTGCTGAAATTCGTCTGTGCTTACCGAAATTCAAACCACTGCCCCCAGTGGCCGACGCTGCAAGTCTGGACCAGTTTTATGGGGAAATGTCCACAGGGTGGTGCCAAAAGAGAGTTGTATACCCCTAACCCAAACCCCAACCCTAAACTTAACCATCGGTGGCATAAAAATGCAACATCTGAATCCTGCTCACCATTGTTTATGTGAACGCAATTACTTCCTGGTTTCCATGGGACCAGAACCCGAGTCTTGCAATGCGCCAAATCAGTAGCGCTAAAGAAAAAAGGTGAGCACAATGAAATGGATCCACAAATGGCCAATGAGGTATGTTGCTTGTCAATTATTTAGGAGAACGAGGTCGATTTTAAGCTGCTTGAACATTTGAAAGCAGCATGAACATTTCCTTTGTGATCATGTTGTCTTGATTGTTTAAAAGCAGAACCGTGCAGCTTGTATGTTTGTTAAAGCACTTATTACTTCTTCAGTGCAAACATTTGTTAATTGAGTTGTAAATATCAAACTCTAAATCATTGTTACAGTGGTGGGACTACTTTTCCATGATGGAGGAACTTCTCGTTTTGCATTACTGTTGTTATTCCTGTGGATGGATTTTTCACATCATAAACAATACTTTTGAGTTTGTTATGCCTAAAAATAATTTTCTGTTATCCCTGAGCATAGTATGTGACTGTTACCATATTTATTGGATTTATGTGGTCCGAACTGGCCTGAAAATATACATTTATGGCAAAAAAAGTGTCTTTTAGTGCATTCAAGGTGTACATTTTAAAGTTAGGTGTAATTCATGGGAATCAAACTCACAAGTTTGATGTTGCAAGCATCACAATCTACAAGTTGAGCAGCAGGAACACCAAAAAATGGCAAAAAATAGCTCAGCACCCAAACAAATAGGACATAATCTTGCATAGATAAGGTAAGTAGGTGATTTTTTTTTAACTAACTTCATGTGAACATGTATTATACTTTTATGTGTAAGTTTAAGTGTTGTAGTTGGTATACTTTCGAAACAGTGTGTACTGTAACATTCATAGCAGTGCAACACATTGCCCCATAGAATTCCAATGTAAGTGCATTTCTGTACATGCTTCTTTAGTTTGTTTCTACAAAGTGGGTGACGAATTGAAAATATTTTCTGAATGCAATAGAATGTCAATAGAGCCTAATTTTATTGCACAAGAAAAATTCATCCAATTCTGTGTAAGAAAAAACTACAAACACAAAGTATTTATTGTTTTATGAGGACAATTCACACCATAAAACATCATGAATTCCCTTTGAGCTTAAAATAGAATGTTTGTCCCAAATCTTTCCATCCCTCGTATGCTCTAAAACAAATGCTAAAACCACTCTTTGTTCCAATATTTCCATTTTTGTATCCTTGACTATGTCTTTGAAGAATGCAATTCAAACAACAACAACAACTACTCAGTGATGCTTGGTTTGTGATTGGTTATGATTTTTATTTCAAAAAGAAAATATCTCAATAGCAACGCATCAGTGAATGCGGCTGAATAAGTGAATAATTGAAAATAAGAAAGCGGTGAATTCTTTGCCTCATCATAGATTGTCTCAATGTTTGAAAGTGTTTTAGTGTAGAGGCAGAGAGAAGAGAACTCTCTACAGGGGCATATAACAACCTCCCCTTCACTGCCACTAAATGGACATTTATGTTCACTCAATAACAGACATTATCTATTTATCCCTGAAAAAAAAACTTTCTCCTTCTTTCTTTATCTGCCTCTCAGACTATTCCTCTAGTTATTATATTTGTTCTTGGCCGTGTGTAATGAGGCGTGCACTTCTCAATCTGTGTTTCTTTCTTGTTTTTCAGTGAAAATATCTTTAAACATCTTTCAAATAAGTTACATAAAAAAATGCACATGATTGTAAGACTTTAAAAGAATATTCCAGTTTCAATACAAATCGAGCTTAATCGACAGCATTTGTGGAATAATATTGATTACCACCATCTTTTTCTTAAAAAAAAAAAAAGCACAAATCTGCGTTACAGTGAACGGAGGTGAATGGGGCCAATCCGTAAACATTAAAATACTCACTGTTTTAAAGGTAAACTATGCGTGTTAAAATGATTTCAATGTGATAAAATCGCTTGCTAACCATTTCTGTGTAAAGTTCTATGCAATTTTGTTGCCATGATGACGTTACGACGCAAACAATGATTTAAACCACTTTACAGCTCAAATAATAAAAAGTTTTAAAACGTAAGCGCTATCAGAAAATTATAAGTGTCACATTTCTGCCTTTAAACCAACAAAAAATTGGCTCCATCCACTTCCATTGTAAGTGCCTCACTGTGACCACGATTTTAGCTTTTGTTTTTAAAAAAAGGAGGGACAATTTTGCCTCATAGGTTAATGTACCTTGTTTTAAGGATGTTTAGTTTTACTGGAAAACAAGATAAAATTAGTAGTGAGAGAGTTTGTAGTGATTGAGTGATCGCTGGCTCATGATGCTGTATGGAGGACTCATTGAGCCGGCTGTATTATTAATGTGTTGTTTAAAAATGCTCAAGGACAGCGACGAACCCATCTCTACAAGGTCAGACACAGAGGCATGGGTAAAGCCGAAGATTGAGATAAAATCATAACAGAGAGGGAAACAAGATATATATATATATATATATATATATATATATATATATATATATATATATTTATAAAGCATATTAATCCCACTATGATACATTTATCATTCCAAAGGTGTTCTGAAAGTAAATTCATATAAGGCTTTAGAGGGACAGATAGTTTGTCTTGAAGCACCTCCAGTTAACCTCAAATACAGAGAGCAATCTTCTCTACTTACTTTTCGCTTATCTTTCTTCTCATCCTTCTTTGTGAACACAGTGTGGACCCACCAAATCTTTGTGAACATACTGCCATAGGCCAAACTGAAGCCAAGTCCGAGCAGCCACAAACGGAACTAAAACAAGCAATAAAAAGCTATTCAAAAAATATTTCAGCACTTTAACTTGTCATGTATTGATTTACTGAAGGGGTCATATCATGAAATCTAATTTTCCTTGATCTTAAGAGATAAAACACTTGGACCACCCTGTCACAGTGAGGTAGTGAGGAATAGGATAGAAACTAATATTCCTAGACACCAAACAATAAACAAATGGTTTCTGGATCCCAGTATTAAAGTGAGATCCTGTCACAGTGTAATGCAGGCTTTGCAAAAAGGCTGCTATTAAAGGAAGGGGCAGCACAAATTATATTGAAACTGACAGCAAACCTACAGCCCATGAGTTAGCATTGCTTCTCATTTCACAGCGTTAACAGAAAAGTCTTAAATGTACAACAGCAAACAGAGTTAGAAAGAGGGCAGAAAATTGTAAGTATAACAATTAAAACTCTGTTTTGGTGCAAAAAACATTAAGTAACATTATATGTGGGCCTCGGGAAATAAATAAAATGATTAAATATCATAACTCCTTAAAGCTTTTCTTAAGAACAATGTAAGAGGAGATTTCATAAACTCACTACTATCATTTTAACTATAAAAATGACAAAAATATATTTTACAGAACACCTGACATCTTACCTGACAGACAACAGGAAACTGGGTGTTCCGAACATGTAGTCCATCAATTCCCAGAGGAAAAACAGCAGCCAGAGCCATCATACACCCTACTGCAGTCATGTTATTCAGGTATGGCTGAGAGTTTTTAATGTACCTTCAACATATAGAAATACATATTGCTGAATAAGCAAAATGCATATATTCCAATTTGTATGTGCATTCGTGTATGTTCAAACAGCAGGTTCATGCATGGAATACTGATGCTTATATTTCCAGGTACTGTGGCAGTACCAGTATATAATTGTGTGTGTGTGTGTGTGTGTGTGTGTGTATGTATATATATATATATATATATATATACACACACACACACACACATATATATACACACACACACACACACACACACACACACACACACACACACACACACACACCGATCAGCCACAACATTAAAACCACCTGCCTAATATTGTTTAGGTCCCTTTCATGCCGCCAAAACAGCACCAACCTGCATCTCAGAATAACAGAGGGATTATCTGAGTTACAGTAGACTTTGTCAGTATGAACCAGTCTAGCCATTCTCTGTTGTCCTCTCTCATCAACAAGGCTTTCCATCCACAGAACTGCCGCACACTGGATGTTTTATGTTTTTGGCACCATTCTAGATTCTCTAAATTCTAGAGACTGTTATGTATGAAAATCCCAGGAGATCAGCAGTTACAGAAACCAGACAGGCTGGTTTCAGTATTTCTGTAACTGCTGATCTCCTGGGATTTTCACACACAACAGTCTCTAGTTTACTCAGAATTGTGCCAAAAACTAAAAACATCCAGTAAGTGGCAGTTCTGCAGATGGAAAAGCCTTGTTGATGAGAGAGGACAACAGCGAATGCCAGACTGATTCCAGTTGACAAAGTCTACAGTAACTCAGATAACCACTCTCTAAAATTGTGGTGAGAAGAATATAATCTCAGAATGCTATTTTGAAATGCCTGTTGGTGCTGTTTTGGCAGCATGAGGGGAACCTACACAATATTAGGCAGGTGGTTTTAATGTTGTGGCTGATCGGTGTGTGTGTGTGTGTATGTATATATATATATATATATATATAAACACCCTTGACAACAGCACTGATCTGCTTATTGAATAGTAACTAGGAGTCTATAATCACTCCAAGACTCCTTACATGATCTTGTACATTCAATGACAGAGGACCTATCTGGGCAACCAGGCCAGAAAAGGAGGACATGGATGAACCTAAAATCAGAAATTTGGTTTTCAGAAATGTCAGTAATTGTTTGCCAGCCAATGTTTAATATATTTGAAGCAATTTAGGGCATTCTCAAATGAACAATTCTTGTCTACAGTCACTGGGAAATAAAATTGTGAATTGTCAGGATAACAGTGATCCGATATGCTGTTCTTCTGAAAAATAGAGTTCAGAGGAAGCATATACAGGGAAAATAAAAAGGGCTCTAAAAACGAACCTTGAGGGACACCAAACTGTAATTGAGCCGACGCGGAAGAAAAATGACCAAAATTAACAGAGAACGTCCTTTCTTTATGACAGGTGAATAAACCACTGGAGGGCCATACCCTGGATGCCAACCATATATTCTAGATGATTAAGAAGAATATTATGGTCGATAGTGTTGAACTGCACTGAGATCTAATAAAACTAAGATGACAGGTGAACCTGAATCCATGGAGAAAAATATCATCATTGACCTTCAACAATGCAGATTCAATGCTGTGCAAGGGTCTGAAACCACACTGAAATGTAATCTATAATGTTAAATGCATTTACATAGGAGTAGAGCTGCAAATAAACAATTCTCTCCAAAATCTTGGAAATAAAAGGCAGATTGGAGATTGGTCTGTAATTGTTGTGTATTGCCAGATCCAAAAAAAATTATTATTATTATTTTTTTTTTTAACAAAGGATGTAGAATTGCAGGAGCTGTTAGTTATAGCGGTCACACTGGAACGGATATTCATGAAAACTTCTTTAGGAAGGCATGGAGAATGAATATCTAGTTTTTAACTGGAAGTAAAGAAGTTTAAATATGTTTCACAGGTCTCTTGGGTGGCGTCCAGAAAAGCATTTCTAGTTAAGTTTAAACAGAATCGATTGTTTTCAATTAATTTAGAGAAAATGTAGCTTTTGCTTCATTTACAGCTCTCCTATAGTTAGTTAAACACACATTTAAAATGTCATAAGTCACTTGTGCTGGTGATGTCATTTAGCCAAGGCTGTGAAACATCCTTATCATCCATGGCTTAAGTGGAGCGATTTTATCAAGTGTAAATGTACAAGATTTACTTAAAGCTTCAACCAGTAATTCAGTGTCGAGTCCAGCTAATTTGGATACAGAAAGACAATAAGATAACAAAAGATCTAATGTATGACCCATATTGTGAGTAGGACACGTTGTCCAAAATTTTAAAACTCAGTGAGGGAGAGAAATGTACTGAAGTTTTTGATAGACAGCATACGTGAATATTAAAATCCCCAATAATCAGGAGTCTATCACCATGAGACACCAGTCCAGAGAGAAAGTCTGAAAGTTGTTGGATGAAGTCCTTATTAAATATGGGAGGTCTGTACACAAGTGCACTGAAAGCAGGACCCAAGATGTCAATCTTTAATAATTGGAGCTCAAAACTAGAATGCATGTCCATATGCAGCATTCTGCATTTAAAAGTGTTTCTAAAAACAGTGGCAATGCCACCTCCTCGCCCTGAAGTCCATGGAGAATTAAAAGTCACAGCCTGGCGGGGTTAGATATCCCAGGGCCATTTGTCTCAGTGATGAATAGAAAGTCCAGAGAGCCAGATATAAAAAAGTCATTCAGAATAATGTTTTGATACTGATCTTGTATTAATGAGGGCCATCTTAATAGTGGTGAAGGAACACCACCTGCAACTCAAACCAGCCAAGACCGAACTCCTTGTCTTTCCAGCCAACCCTGCTGTTGAACACAACATCACTGTGTAGCTTAGTACAACTACAGTATCGCCTTCCAAAATGGTCAGAAATCTAGGGGCAACCATTGATATAACAAGCTACATTTCACAGACCACATCTCAAAGACCACAAGATCATGTAGATTTACACTCTACAACATCAGGAAGATAAGACCTTTCATCTCTGAACATGCCACACAACTGCTTGTTCAGTCACTTGTCATAACTAGACTGGACTACTGTAACGCTCTCATTGCAGGCCTTCCTGCATATGCATTTAGACCTCTGCAAATGATCCAGAATGCAGCAGCACGTCTGGTCTTTAATGAACCAAAGAGAGCACGTTACGCCTCTCTTTGTCTCTCTCCACTGGCTGCCGGTTGATGCACGTATCAAATTCAAGGCTCTGTTGCTGGCATACAAAACAGTCACTGGGTCTGCTCCAGCATAACTAAAATAATTTCTGCAGAGCTACATGCCCACCAGAAGCCTGCCGTCGGCTAAGGAACTTCGCCTTGTTGTACCAACACAAAGAGGCACCAAAACACTTTCCTGGACTTTCAGTTTCATCATATCACGTTGGTGGAATGACCTTCCCAGCTCCATCCGTGAAGCTGACTCACTCTCTATCTTCAAACAACGACTTAAAACATCTTTTCCAAGAGCACTTAACAGACACAAAACATTTTTTAAATTCTTGTTGCATTTTAATCAGTTTTGAATACTATTCTGATGATAGTGAAACTTTGTATTATGGCACTTTACGTACCACTTCAGATGATTCGCTTATGTTTTCCTCTTTTGTAAGTTGCTTTGGATAAAAGCGTCTGCCAAATGAATACATTAAAATGTGGTTCATCTGTGTTTTGCAGTAAAATAAAAAGATGTGTGTTTCAGCAAGCTAAGATTATCAAAATGAACACCCTGCTTCACATCACTTGCACCAGTCGGAGGGTGACAGCGCGAAGACCAGATTGCTGGTATGTGGTGGTTGTCAGAGGAATCGGTTGGCAATCTGCAGGGATGTTGGCGTGACCCTCGACGGACATACCGGGGGCGACGCTCAATTCCAAGAGCAGCGCAAATGTTTGTAAACTCCATCTGACAGGCGGGCAGAGGAATTGAAAAGCCATAAATCCAGAGATGAGTAGAATAAAACCATGTCAGAAGAAAGATGATTTCATGAACCTGCAAACAAGCAGGGAGCTTGTGCTGAAACTGCCGAGCGAAAACAGTAAAACTCCAGCAGGTCAAGGTGGGCAACAGAAGGCAGAAAATCCTCAACGAATCCACCAACACTACCCAAAATCAAAGTCCATGCACAACAGCGCCACTGGACATGGACGATGACAGGGAATCAAGCAGCAGCCTATTTAAGACTGCACGTACCAGTACCAGCGAAGACTATCGGTGAGTACAGAGGTGTTTATTTCCTTTGAGGTAATCCAGTTAAATGAGAGGTGTAGCATAGATTTCAAACAAACTAAAAAGTCAATAGTCCATAAGATTGGCCATAAAAGAGAAGAATAAAACTCGATTTACTGAGGTTGCTCCTAAAAAAGGCCACTAAACAAAAGCATCTGAAAACATTGAAAAGTAGCAGACAAACACACCAGCCATGGTACCATGGTACAACCAGAAATACTAAAACTAAAATCAAAACAAAACATACTGAACAACTAAACTGAAGCTAAACACAGAGAAAACTAAAACTAAACTAAAATGAACTGTCAGTGAAAAACTATCAAAACTAATCAAAATGAAAAGGTATTAAATAAAAATAGAAATAAAATAAAATAAAACATCTAATAATACTGCTTCAAGATACTCATGTAACATGGTACTCCAAGTATACCATGCTACTTCCACGGTACATACCATGTTTTATTCTATTACACTTTCTGGTATGTTTTTTCATAGTACAGTCAACTCAAAAAGTTAATTCAATTAATCTCACACAGTCAAATAAGATTTACACAAAGAAAAATGTAGATTCATTTACACACACATTTATCCAAATAATGACAAGAAGTGTTCAGGGCATTAGCTTAAGCTGTCTGCTAAGAAAATCTAGTTGAAAATATACTGTAGGTATCACAAAGACAACATAAAAAGACAAACTAACACACACACACACACACACACACACACACACACACACACACACACACACACACACACACACACACACAGTACAGTCTGAATGTGACTGAATGTGACAACCTGAATGTTAATTTTTTTTCTCCCCAATTTGGAATACCCAATTCCCAATGCTCTCTAGGTCCTCATGGTGGCTTAGTGACTCACCTCAATCCGGTTGGCAGAGGGCGAATCTCAGTTTTCTCTGAGTCTGAGACTATCAATCCGCACATCTTATCACGTGGCTTGTAGAGTGCACGGAGACGTAGCACGTGTGGAGGCTTCACACTATCCTACGTGGCATCCATGCACAACTCACCACGTGCCCCACCGAACATGAGAACCACATTATGGCGACCATGAGGAGTTTACCCCATGTGACTCTAACCTCCCTAGCAACCGGGCCATTTTGGTTGCTTTGGAGACCTGGCGGAGTCACTCAGCATGCCCTGGATTCGAACACGCAACTCATTTACCACACTCAACATGCCTGTTTCAAACCGGTGTGCTTCTACGCACACAAAATGTATAAATGTGTAAATCTGACCCTTGGAAACAACAGCAAACTGCATAAATGTAACACTGGCTGTGTCCAAAATCGTTCACTCATTCACTATTTCCTATATATTGAATGGCAGTGAGTGCACTATCTCAGCAGTGAGTGAACGAAATGAGTGAATGAATTCGGATGCTGGCATATACACTGAGCATCGGAGTTCTGGGGCTGTCGCAGAAACATCGTCACATACGAACTTTTTAAATATTTGTGCCTTACTTGTTATTCTTATTAAATAATATATTAATACAATAAATATTCATTCTGTTTGTCATTCTTAAATATATATGTTAATATAGCGCCCTCATCCAACCATAAACAGCACAAAATTTATCATAACCTACATGTTATAACCGAATATTTAAATCACCCACAGAATAATCATTTCTGTCTCCTGAGTTCAAATAATATCAGCTCAGTGAATTATTTAGTAAATAAAGAATTCTTCAGTTTAAATAGCAAAAATCTGTATAAATATAAATAAAGAGTACATTTTTAAATGTATCTGTAAATTTAGTCTCTCCATATGTTATTATGATATTTTAATCAGGTAATGATTTGTCAAAAAGTAATTTACTACATTCAGCATGAAATCAAACACTGCAGGAGTGAAGCAAGCAGTAAACTGGCGTCTCTCTCTACTGCACGCGCTCCCTCTCCCAGATCGTATGTTTTCCTCACGGTGGATTTTGGCCAATAACCGTTGTGGAGTGTACATTAAATCTACACTCGAAATTAGAGAGCATTGTGGGTAAGAATAAGTGAAGAAAAGTAGGGAATGAGTGGCTCACTCAGAAATCAGACACTCCTACAAAACGGCGGACACCAGAAAGAGTGCACTACTGTATATAGTGGATAGGTGGCAGTTAGTCCTCTACACTGAACTCATACATGGACACACAATAAAAACGTGCACACAGCCATACAAGCAGACACATGTACACATGTTTACATGCAAACTTACCTGACATTGCTGTTGTAAATGTTAAAGGTGAGACAAACGATCCCCATTAAAATGCCCAAGCCGGCGAAAACTGACACAGAAACGAAGAGTCTTTGTGAGAGATATCTGAACTTTTGAATGACCACTGTCTGATCGGCAGGTGGACCAGAACCTAGTGAGAGAGAAAGAGAGATTTCAACAATTTCAACTCATACCTTATTACCTATTAATGATTTTAATGAAGTTCAGTCAAGCACACCTAAATGAAGCAAGCGGATAGTTCCTTTCTTTGACATGTAATCCGTAAAACAATCAACTAGTGACCTCCATCTTTGTCTAGAATTTAAAGGAATATTCCAGATTCAATACAAGTTAAGCTCTATGGACAAAATTTGTTGCATAATGTTGATTACAACAAAAAAATTTAATAAAATAAATAATAATAATTCCAAACCATCCCCCATTTCTTAATTTTTTTTAAAAAATAAATTAAAAATTAAAAATATGGGGAGGCACTTACAATGTAAGTGAATGGGGGCCAATCAGTAAACATTAAAATACTCACTGTTTCAAAAGTATAGCCACAAGACATAAACAATATGTGTGTTAACATGATTTTAGTGTGATATAATCACTATTATGTGTAATGTTATGTCCAATTTTACATCTTCATTGCCATGAAGAAGTAATGCCTTAATCCTCCTAGAACAGTAGTCGAACACAAAAACAACTATTTAAACAACTTTAAAGCTCAACGTTTTAACTGAATAATTAATGTAAGTTCTTTTAGAAAATAATAAGCTTCACATTTCTGCCTTCAAACCCCCCAAAAATTGGCCTCATTCACTCCAATGTGGGTGCCTCTCTGTAACCTCAATTTCTCTGTTTTGTTTTTTAAACAAGTCGAAAAAATTATTTGTGGTAATCAACATTATGCTAAAAAACTATGAATTGAGCTTAACTTGTACTGAACCCGGAATATTCCTTTAAACTGTCTCAGTTGTTTGCAGGTAAGCAGGTTTCACTGCAGCATGCAACAAGCGTTTTCTCTTTGTAACCCTCCACCTCCCCAGCCCCACAGGTCTAGATCTGCTTCACCAGATACCAGGGACTGTTTATTTAAATAAAAATTTAACTAGTACAATTATGTAACCATAACCAGAAGGTCATCCATATTGAACAACAATCCTACCCATAACAGGAAGATTTAAACAACTCTGTCTCTTATAAGATTCATTACTTTGTAAAAACAATACATATAAGCACTTAAAAAAATCATAAGCTGCACATTTCTCAGAATGTCTTGCCCTGTGGACTTCCACTGTCAATGCATTACTGTGAATACAATTTAGCTTATTTTTAGAAACTGAGGGATGAGTAAATAAACAACAAATTCTGTGGAAATTGGAAAATTTTATGTAACTTTTGTTGAACTCTTAATATTCAGAGCCAAGATCATAAGCTCATTTATGTTCAAACAGTAAGAAAGGTCATGAAACTGATTAGCATACTATCCTTTCCAGCCTGATCTGAAAATAATGTGACATTTTTGCAAAAAGATATTACGTGGTTCCTTAAACATATAGCAAATTTTTTTTAGATGAATTGTCCACTGGGGGGCACTAAAAGCAAGTTAAATGTTCTCCAAACAGATGAGGTTTTTAGTTTAATGCTCTATTGAGTCTTAAATAATAATAAAAAACTACCTACCTCCCCCTTATCTAAACCCTAAACCTAATTGATAGTGACTACATCATTTTGTGGTGCATCTATGACACTTTGTCTTCAGGACTCACACCACAGACCTTTGCATCGCAAGTGCATCACTATCGTGCATAAACAAGCTTTTAAATGTAGTTGGTTATGTAATGAAAACATAAAAATGTGTCACCTTGCAAGTGCTTTGATGTCTTAAGTAGCATTGTGTGAAGAACAGAGCTAAATGTGTTTATGGACTGATAATCTGCCATTTTACTCATGATTTGTATGAAAGTGAATAAAAGTAATTGTTGCGTTATATAATGTTTGCAATTGACTTATTAATGAAAGTTATAATTTATACAATAAAATATTTTTAATAATAAAACAACTGAGTGAGAGAAAGTGGGGGAGGAAGAAAGGAAGAGTAACCCTGAACTGCCAGTTTCAGAGGAAGTAATGAGTCACTTTACCCGCTCTCCTTCTCTCTCTCTCTCTCTCTCTCTCTCTCTCTCTCTCTCAATAAAATGGCTGCATTTTAGAGTCTACAGAGAAAGAAAGTTTGATAGCTATCGAATTTCACCTTTCTGCCACTAAAGCTTCTTCCTCTCTCGTCTCTGAGAACCAATAACCACGCAGACGGAACAGACGGGTAATCGGCTGCCCAACTGGCAACAACAAAGGACAAAAGGGTGCATTGTGGTCAGCTCCCTTCAAAGAGTTTGCTGCACACAAAACTTGCTCTTGCAATGCATTCTTTTACTGTGACAAATTGGCTGGAGATCACACAGCATTTAGAGCAATCTATCTATAGAACTGATCGTCCATTAAAAGTCCATCCCCTCGAACGAGACACAGCACCTATTGACCACACGTTCTCAGCAGAACCCTTCACCAGAGCATCTGATAAGTACTGCGACTGTCATGTAAGGCTATCACCATTGTGGATCTCGCTGATATTGATTAAAGGAGAATGGAAGATCGGACCACTCAGGGCCGGAGATGGCCAATAGAAGAATTTTGGGTTGCTGGGAAAACAAAAAGTATCTGTGTCAATCTTAATTGAAATAGACTCAGAATTTGATATGGCACGACACTTGGGTTTCAGGGGTGTGTGGAAATAGAAAGTTGTTGTTATATTGTTTCAAGTCAGGATGTTAACAGTGCAGTTTTGTTATGGTGTTTAAATTAAATTGCGATCTGTGAGGAGCGGCGATGTGTGCTTTGATGGAACACATTTATTTGCAGCTCATTGTTTTTGTTTGTTAATGTTACATATTTTTGTAGTCAAATTGGGTGTCTATTGTACATAGTAGAAAAATTAAAGGGATAGTTAACCCAAAAAAGGAAAATTCTGTGATAATTTACTCATTCTCATGTTATTCCAAACTCGTATGACACAAAATGAGACTTTAGGCGGAATGTTAGGGACTGATAGCCTCAGCCACCATTTAGTGTCATTGCATCTTTTTCCATACAATGAAAACGAATAGTGTGTGCGAAGAAGAACAATTTTATCTATATAGCACCTTTCCTAAGGTCGCTTTACAATGGGCATAATTAAAACAATTAGGTACAATACAAGTACACACACGCAAGCACGCACGCAAACACACACACACAGGGGAGAATAGTAAAATAGGTCACCGACATTCCAAAGGTTGTGGGAGAGCTTGACATGAACCCCATCAATATTGATGCATAGGTCCAGCTTTTTATGTGAACAGTAGAGACAATTAACAGTATTTTAGATTTATTGGTATTAAGTTTGAGGAAATTTTAAAACATCCATTGTTTAATATCACTAATACATGCAATGAGTGAAGCAGGAGGAGAAAGTGAGCCAGAGCTGGCGGTTAAGGTAAATTTATATGTCATCATCTTAACAGTTAAAATTAAGGCCATGTTTATGGATGATGTCACCAAGTGACCAACAGTAATGGTCCAAGGACTGAACCCTGGGGAACACCTTGTGTGAGAAGAGAGCTGGCAGATTTATACTTGTGTATACTAATAAAACATTTTCTATCAGTGAGGTATGAAGTAAGCCAAGAGAGATCTGAACCAGTGATGCACATTTGAGAGACACGAGAGATAAAGGATATCATGGCAAATCAGTGTGAAATGCCAAACTTAGATCAAGAAGAATTTAAATATTAGTAGACCATGAATACACAGACAGGAGGATGTCAGTAACCACCAGAGGAGAGCTATCTCAGTGCTGTGTGATGAGCGAAAGCCAGACAGGTAAGTTTCATAGAGATTATTAGACTGTATGTAACAATGCAGTTGAGAGTCCACAACTCTTTTTAAGATTTTTGATAGGAATGGTAAATTTGATATTGGCCTGTAATTATTGAAATTTAAATGATCAAGAGGTTTCTTAAGGAAGTGATAGCAGCTGAGGGTGAGTAAATGATGACTAATTTTAATTTCTGGTAAACTATTCCTATAATTTTAACATAAAATTGTGTTTGCAACACAGCAAAAAATAATTGTATTACTGAGTATGTTGGTCTTATTTTCAGGCAAAAAATAAACATCAATAAGACAAGAAAAAATTGCTTGAGTAACAAAATTACATAAGATATTAAGTTTAATTTTCAGATATATCTAGAAAAATATATTAAAGTTTATGCTTATTACAAGAAAAAACTATTTGAAAATAAGGTTAGAATTTTTTTTTTCTTACCTCATTAGTAAATATTTTTTTTTATTGTTATAAGCATAAACTTTAAAACATTTTATTCAATTTCTTTGAAAACAAGATTTCTATCGGGAAGACACGCAGGCTTGAGTGAGGTTTAAGATGGCATTTATTTGATGAATGTAGAACAGAAAAGTAATGTCTCTCTTTGGCGTAGGCCCCGTATGGTGGTCCGAGGGAGTTGTACTCGGAACCATCATATCCTGCCGGAGATAGGAGGCAGGGGCGAGGAGCCTACCCCCGTGCGGGACAGGGCTCAACTGGTGGTGGTGGGGTGGTGGAGGTTGCCGTGTTAGCACACTGAAACAGCAATGTGATAGATTGTGAGCAGACTTATAAAGCAATGGCTTACCTGCGATTGGCTAGGAATTACCCAGCTAATGGTGTGATGATGTACAGCTGCTAGTCTTCCCGCTAGAACTACGCTGCGCTCACATGTCTTGCCATCTTGCTTCTAAAGTAAATGTATCTTGTTCTATGAATGTTTAGTTATTTTTACTTGAAAACAAGACAAAAATAATAGATTTTTTGCAGTTACCCATATTTTTTTTCATAATATGATGAATTTCTGAGTACAACAGTATATTTAACATAAAAATTTAGAGCGGTACTTGAGTTCATCTAATAGGAATTGATTGGATGGTGAAAAATTCTTTTTATGGCTTGGTGACGTCAGCTAATATGAAAAGTTGTCAGATGTGGTGCTAATAATGAAATTTTGATTAAATGCTATAGAACATATTTTTATTTGGAATAATTTGCACTAATGAATAATTCACAATAAAAGGAATGTGTATTATGAAAGTAAATTGGGTACATTTTTATTTCATCTTGACTTGAATTTAGGAAAAAAAAAAAATGAATGTGTGTTTGTATGTGTTACTAGAGTACATGCTGTGTGGGTCAAATCTGATTCCATATTGGCTTCAAAGCAATTTAGGTTGAAAATTGAAAGTGTGTGTTGGTGTAACAACTGTTAATATAGTAAATGTGTGAGTGTGAGTATGTCCAATGTCCCAGAGAGCTCATGCCATTTGATACTTCTGCCTGTCCTTGATGGTGGAATCGGGACAGTATGTTGCTATGGTGACCAAAACCCATAATGGTTGCTAGAGTGATGAGAGAACAAGGCACCGATACAGTGGTTGTCAGGGGCGACCAGGGAGAGTGAGAGAGAACGAGTGAGGCCAGAGAAGTTGATGGATAAAAGCGAGAGACAATGCAAGAGAACATAAAAGAGTCCAAAATAATCCCATTCAACTGGAAGATGAAGGGATGTTACCTTCACTTTGCAGAGGGTAAGAGACGTAAAAAGAGGGGAGGTGGGGTGGAATACCGCGGCTATCATACTGAGCAAGTTGAATTAGACTGAGCGATCGCTCGGTCAACATGTGGTGTCCAATCTGTAGCAAAGTCACCCTCTCCTTCACGGGGCCTTATTTCAGCTTATCACAGTGCTGATTATTTTTAGCCCTGCACCGTTCCCGTCTACCCAGAATACTCCATCCAGGAGCATCAGTGACCATGGCTATAAGGTGAAAAGGTTGAGTTTGGATGGGTAGCATTTGTGCGTGTGTGTCCAGTTGGCACAAGCAACATATCAAGGGTCATCAGTCCTCATTTGCCAAAGCCTTTGTCTGTTAGCGGGCCACCTCGCGATGGTAACTTGGATGAATTTGCCTTCTTGTCTAGCACATCACAATCAAGGGGGCAGGATGACCTTTCACCTCACTGTCATGAGGTATTGGGGAAGCTACATTGAATTAAAGTAGTATTTTAAAGTAGTTAATCTACGGTCAAGGTACCTTTTTGAAAAAGTAGTTTGCTAAACAACAAGCTGCTATCAAAAATTGTCATATTGTTTGTTTAGCCAATCTGAAATCATTCTGCCTTTTAATCATTGTGTGTGTTCACAGGGCAGCCTATATACGTTTGTATAAGTACCAGTACGGTGTCCTGCTCCAGTGAAACGCTCAGGGGGACCCCTCTGCCTTCCATTTGCTCTATTTCTGATTACAATGGTCTCCCAGTGTGTCTGTGTAAATTGGTATTTCCAGTAATGTAAAGTAATGAGATTAGATTACCTAAGAAGTGTAATATAAAAGATTAAATTACTGATTATTAGAGCTGTCAGAATAAACGAGTTAATGCATGCGATTAATTAATATGTTTAACGCCTTAATTGATCTTAATTGCGATTTAACACATTTACTGTTAATACAACATAAACCAGCATTAACACTTGTTGAGATGGGTGGAACCTTTGTAATGTCATTACTCTGACAGACACACCACAAACACACAGCAGAGCCCTTCTATCAAGTGGAGCCTACAAGCTTAGCACAAAATAGCATAACGTGCCGGTCCCAAAGACATTCTATGGGCGGTACTGTTGTCACATGCTAGTTGACCCGTTCCATTCTCTCCTATGATAGAGCTGCTGAGGTTGCTTTCTAAATAAATAATAGAATCTCTCTACGCACACACACACACACACACACACACACACACACGCTCGCACACACACACGCACGCTCGCACACACACACGCACGCACGCACACACACACACACGCACACACACACACACACACACACACACACACACACACACACACACACACACACACACACACACACACACGCTTCCATTATAAAATGATGGAGAAAGGAGCTCTTAATGCTATTTGATGTACAAAACAAGCCCAGATGGGACTTGCGATAGAAATCAAGTATTTTTCAGCCTATATAAGACACATTTTAATTACATAGAAGCATATCAAGTCTTAACTATCACCAAAACGCAGAATGAGACATTTTTGTCTGCAAGTGCTCTTCACGTGGAGTTCAAAGCAGTGCTGAAGCCCAGGCGCGAATCAAGCACGAACCCTGAATGCGGTTTTACAATTGCTGTAGGAAAGTGGATAGCCACAGTCTACAAGCAGATTGTGGTGGATGACAATTTATGAGGTTTAATGCAATTACCACTAAGAACTGTTATGGACACAAAAAGAGATGTTAGGCAAAATGTTTGCCACAGTCATTATTCACATAAATTTTTTTTCCCCATGCAATGTAAGTGAATGGTGACTGAGGATGTCATCCTGCCTAACACGTCCTTTTGTTTCTCAGAAGAACATCATATGGGTTTGGAATGACATGAGGGTGAACATAATTTTAATCTTGGGTGAACTATCCCTTCAAGTAAGTAGCATTGCTTCTTGAAATGAATAACTCCCCAATGCTGCTGGCAATGCTGACTACAACAGCATCTTGCAGTTTGGCACGGTCAAGGATTGCTGTTCTAAAGAGATATATCAATGACAACTAATGCAGGAGTTAAAGGTGCCAGATACTGTGAGCTGCCTGGGGTGTAAGACAAGGGCTCTCCACATCAGCAACACGGTGGGCTCGATTCCCAGTTGCATACTGGGTAAAAATAAATAAATAAACCAGGTTCCGTCACAAGGCCCCCAGAACGGCTTGTGAAAATTGCAACTAGTGCGTTTCGCAATGAAGATGTGCTACAGTTGCCATGGAGCTCACTGCTTCAGTGAGTTTTTAATAAGCTAATAAGCACGTTGAAAACAGAATAAGTCCACTGGCAGCACGTCTGGGAGATGTCTAGGCATAGAAATGGTCATATAATGAAGGCGGTGATGTGGCATTCTACTGCCAATGTTAGAAATCGCAAATACAGGTTGCTATCACAAAAGCTCAGAGGATATTTTTCAAAGTCCCATTTGAAATCTACAAGGGTTTAAATCACTAGTTTTCAACTAGTCGGTTGGAGGTCTGTTTTGATAAGGTAAAGAACAGAAGGTAAATACAATGATAAATGCAAATAATAAAATGCATTTAACCATATATTGAGGCATTTTGGAGAGCAAAATAATTAGGCTTATCAACTTTTTAATTTTCACAAGCCAATCTGGGGGCCTTGTAAACACTTCCCATATATTTTGTTGTTGATGTCAAAGGCTGTGCATCCAAACTCTACCTAATTTTGTCACAAATTCATCTGTCACATGGTAGAAGCTAGGCAAATTAGGCATAGGCCTTACATGGACAAGATGTGTGACGCCCTCATCCATGCAACAAGGATAAACAATATTTTTTCCTGGGACATCAATTTAACGTTTTAATCTAGAATAATTAATATTAAAAATAATATGATTAAAACATTTACAGATTAATGCAAAAAACACAAATCTGCAATATTTCCGCTGAATGGTTCAACAGGCATCAAGTGCCTTTTTTTTATTTGAACTACTTTTAACATGAAAAAGTGTCTTAAAACCGCAGTACTGATGGTGATGAAGAAACATTGAGATATGATTGTTTGAGTTTGACTGCATGTGAATAGCTTGTACTGTAGATACTATAACTGCATGTTTCTCCATTGACAGCAATTCAAATGTAGCTGTGCTTTCTGACAAAATAATATTTTTCTTTTTAAAAGAGATTTAAATCATAATTATTTCATAACATTATAGTACATCTTTTCCAGTGGCTCTTAAACTCTATGGACCCGCTGGCAGGTTTGAATTTATGTTACATAAAATACAAAAATAAAGCCGTAAAACCTCCGCGTCACAAATGAGCGCCACCTTGAGTTGATGATGTAGAAATGCGAGTACGAATATAAAAGTTTTTCACATAGCACTTAAATGTACAAGTCATATATCAAATGAAAGCTCTCGTTCTCAAGAATGTACTCTTTAGACTATACACAAATTAAAATAGTTTTTATTATGTTCATAAGATTGCAAATAAATACAGTATTATTTATTAATTATTGGATTCTTTTTTCTGCAATATTTAGCAAATAATCCACTGTATGTGTAAGAGGTGAACATTTCATTTTGGGAGTGAAAAATTGCAGACGGCAGCCAAAAAATGCATTTAAGGGGTTAAAAAAAAAACAACATGTCACAAATGACAAAAAACAAACAAACAAAAAAACATAAATTCATCCCCCAAAAATATAATTTTAATTGGATTACAATTCACATATGGATTGAGGATTGGATCGGGTTTATAACGATGCAATTTCATGTTTTGCTTTGTTTTTTGCTATTGTTTAGACTGCAAAAACGAAACTGATTTGAGTCAAATACTAATAGACAAATCAACTGGGATTTTTGCTGAAGTCTACCCATGTCAGAATGACCAAGTCATTGCAAAATGGATTGTCACAGACTGTAGACCAGTGATAGGGTTATGTTCTAAGATATGGAAAAACAAACAATATATTGACTTCTAAAGCCTTTTTGTAATGTATATATTCACTTCTTTAGTTGTCTTCCACAATAATGTAATATTTTTAAATTATCTTAATTTGGTGGCTTTTCATTTAGGGCCAAATATTGATATAGGCACCAGAGATTTCATGGTTCAAGGAACGAAAACGAAATAGATGTTTAGCAGAACGTAACCGGAAACCAGAACAAAGTGATTTTCAATTGTTCCGGAGTGAAAACGTCTCAGTTACGTGATACGTAACCCTGGTTTGCTGAGTGGGAACTAGAGCTACATAATCACGTTAGGAAATGCCCTGAGTGTCACATGGTCTGAGGCCCTTGTACAATCAGGGCAATTTATTGGCTGGTGGCGATTAAGTGATGCCCCTAGTGAGCGATGTCACATGCTCCATAAAAGCGCTCACTTTGATGCCATCGAGTCAGATTTTCTGCAGGAAGGCATGAGCCTATGCAGCTGCTAGAGAGTATGGCCAGCTTACACAGTGTCTCGTTCCCACTCAGGGAACCAGGGTAAGTAACCGAGACTTTCCCTTTTATAGGAACTCGAGCTGCATAATCGCACTGGGAAAGATATACATTCAGGTCATGCGAACAGTAGCTGCCAACTGTCTACGCCTGTGTGGCAAGCATATGGTGGGTTCGAATACCTGAAAAGGAAGGTAAACCCTGCACTTCGTGAGCACTTGAAATTGCATCAATAAGCTAATAAAACAGCCTTTTCTTGGACACCCAAACACCCCTGTTGTGGCCACCAAAGCACACAAACATCTGTTCTGATTTATGCCACTGGCTAGTACGGTCAACATAAACTCATAGCACCCGAACTGGGCAAAGCATATGCAATTTTTCATGCTCCTCCAACTCAAATGGGAGAGGATAGAAAGCCTGAAAATTAATAGTCTGCGGGCAAAATTATGTAGAAAAGACCTTGAGCAAATAGCCCAAATGAGGTCTTAACACGAGTCTTAAACACCCTGGTGCAAAATCCATACATAAGATTGATCGACAGGGCACGCAAATCACCAACCATTTTAAGCAATGTCAATGCTTCTAGCAGGGCCATATTAAAAGTCAGAAACTTCTAGAAACTGTTGCCAAAGGCTCAAATGTAGCACCCAAGAGTGCCTCTAAGCCTACGTCTACATTAATCCGGATACATTTGAAAACAGCGTTTTCGTTTCAAAACGCTCTCCATCAACACTAAAGTTTTCACGCGTTTTCCAAAAGTTGCTCGTCCACACTGAAACATATGAAAATGCTTAAATTTTGTCATTGCGCATGCAGAAAATCCCCGCTGCATGTATGATCTGAAACACGATTGTCCTCGTGTTTCGTCACCGGACACCAATTCTGAGAAAACTTCCCTTCGCCTCTGAAAGAATGCAATGTGAAGGTTGTACAAAGTGACATTTATTTTTTAACAATGCTATCAAAGTGAGTATCAGGCACAACATATCTATCTATATCACAGGCCGCCATCTAAACTGTTTTGGTTGGATAGATCACATGACTAAAAATGCGGAATCGTTTTCCAAAGCATCCGTTTTCACAGTCCACACTACAATGCGAAAATGGCGTTTTCAAATGTATCCACTTTGGAGTGCGTTTTCAAAAAGTTCAGTTTTCGCAGATGCAATACACTTCGAATGGGGAGGGGAGAGAGAGAAAGGCTGAGGCCACTCCTCCATTGCCTTATTCATGTACATTCTCCAAGAACGACAAAGAAAAAGACAGTAGGGACAAAGGGGCCAATTTGTCCCCTTACCTTCAACGACGAATTCTCTCAATTAACAGCGACGGCTCAAGACATGCATGGTAACTTTTTTGCACGCTTGTTCATCAGAAAATGACCGCCGAGCATGTCCGACGAGACTCGCACTTTTGCTAAAGGGGAGGGAGACAAACACGAGGAAGAATATCCGATAACCGTTCGCACTCCAATCCTCTCAGACATAAAGCTGAAAATCCCAAACAGCCCCTGCACACAGAGCTCTAATCTGGAGGCCTTGGAACTGGAACAAGTGGGGATAACGCCTCGTAGTGAGAACAGCACCGCTTTCCCCGTTGAACCCTTGTAATGTTTGGAAAAACTTACAATAAAATGCTCTGACATTATGCTGTATAAATAAAAGTGAGTCACTTCTTAAATACCATCTTGTGTTGCCACTCAAAAAGGAGAATAATAATGATCCTTGCTTCAATGTGAGTCATTGGTAAAAACATGGGCCAGACGAGATTGTGCACTGAAGAACACAAAATCTGACTCAATGGCACCAAAGCGAGTGCTTTTATGGAGCCCGTGGCGCTTAAGATCTTGCTTTGATCCTAAAGGAAACTGCTACATCACACATTTCATTGCCCGTTGTGGATGCCCTTTTGAACAACTATGTAAAAATACTACAGTACACATGCACAGCTAATCCATATACAAGGAAAACATTATTAGAGCTAAAAGTACTTTTCAGTTGTTTCCAATGAATTTTTGTTAGATATGATGCATTAATGTAGAATTGATGCTGCTGTGTTTTGACTGAGAAGTAGATCTGTAAATAAATGTATATTTATCTGGTTGTTATGATTTCTATGCCGATAAAGAACGTTATTAACCATTCTTTTATTTTGTTCTAATCAGTAACCTTTTGGAAAGGAGGCTGCGGAACTTCTGGACCAGAACGTAAAAATACCAGTTTTTGCTCAGAATGAACCAAAATGAAAAACATTTAGTTTGATAGGCACATTAATTGTGCTTCATTTTATGAATTATTCAGCATATCTTCCATTTAATTAGATTCAAATCTTATTTGTAACATTAAGAATATTTCTGTTTATTTAAGTACAATAAACAATTTTGGCACAACTTTGGGTAGGCACAGGATGTCCAATGTAATCTGGATCCTGAAACAAAACGAGTTCAGATCCTCTGGTTTAAATTACATGCAAAGACAATTTGCTGAGGCACACGGTGCCGCCCATCAAGATTGGACGATTCATACTCTTTCAGTCAAGGTTAGAGTGGGCTGGGAGGCAGCTGGGGAATGGCCAGGGCCAATTCTGATTTGTGTTGTTTTCAGCTGTCAGCTGGCATCTTCTCAATACACCATCTCCTTCACTGAGCCTGAACTGGTCATCAAATACAATTAAAAAGATTAAATGAAACCATCACTCATTCTATACAGCACACAATTTTTAGCAGTGCGCTTGCTCAATTTATGATTGGAATTAACTCCTAGCGGTTTTCTAACGCCATTCATTTGTCTTTTTTGTTGAGCCATGCCGAGTTCCCGCAGCGCCTGCCCTCACAGACAGAATGCTAAACAGAATTTGACTGACTGATTGAATAAAGCCCCATAGCAGCCTATCGTCTGCACTTCTCTCTTTTTGCAGGGGGCGGGCATGTATTGTGTGGCTGTAACACTGGGATAGATGCAGAGAAATTGCAGTGTGGGGCGAGAGTTATAATGTGAGTGATTGTGTAAGAGTAGGTTAAAACAGAGGATAGTGCAACAGACATTGATAAACAAGAGCATGTATGGGAGATGAGTGAGACAAATGTGTCCTCACCTATCCACCTGTCATTGCCATACCAAGAGAGATTGCCTTTGGTCATATCATAGTAACCAATCTTCTTATAGCTTCCTCCTGCAAGGGGACACAGAAAGAGTGCAATTCAGAAACAGATCGAAGTCAGCATGAAATGCCATTCACAACCCATTTTACTTCAGTAGTAACATATAGTGAAACAGAATATTCAATGAGCAAAAACCCCCAAAAACCGTATTGACTTTTGATTTTATAAAAAGACATGAAGGCTGAAGGTCAAGTTGACAGCATCATGACATTTCCCAATGGATCTTAATCAAATCTATTATTATTTGCCATAGAGCCCAACAGTGCCTGCCTGCTTTTTCAGCCACCTTGGTTTCGATTTTTTCCATTCATTGTTTTCCATAGGAATAAAAAAAAAATCGTCATTAAAGAGTCTACAACATTACAAACTTTGATTTGAGGCAAAAAAGTGCTTAAATACAAAATAAAAAGACAAAAGGTACGAGACTGTGTACTTCACATCTTTAATGAGGGAATGAACTACAACCCCATTAAAGGGACAGTTCACCCAAAATTGAAAATTCTCTCATCATTTACTCACCCTTATGCCGTCTCAGATGTAAGACATTCTTTCTTCAGCAGAACACATTTGAAGTAAAATAGAAAAATATCTATGCTCAGTTTAGAAGACATTAATTTAACCAGTGGAGTCACATGGATGATGTTTATTCTGAGAGTCTGTGATTTTTGTAGCTTCAAAGGTCGGATCACCATCCATATTTTAAGGACCTACTGAGCTTAGAAATGTGTTTATTTTTCTTCAAATGTGTTCTGCTGAAGTGATACACACCTGAGATGGCATGAGGCTGAGTAAATGCTGAGAGAATTTACATTTTTGGGTGAACTATCCCTTTAAGTATTGCGAATAATTGAATTATTATATTTCAAGTATGCTACGAATGCATACATTCATAGAATGTAGGGAGACCTATTCTATTGCATCATTCAAGGCTGTTCTGCCACGGTTTGTTTGCTGTAGATCAGGATTTACAGATAGTGCAGTTCTCACCAGGATTTCTGTTATTAAACACAATTTCTAAAAAAAGGAACTTGAAATAAGGTTCAGCAGAAGCATAAACCATCAACTAACAACCTGTAAGCGCAAAGTCAGTCTGTCTTTAAAGTTTTTCAAGTTATCGTCAATAATCAGTTCCACTAAGGAGAAAATGAATGGAACCAGACTGTTGCGCTTGTTTTTGCCATAAGCATCCAGCATGAAATGATTGTGTACAGTCATTTATTCCTCATTCAGTTTTAGACATAAAGACCACTCACATGAGATGGAGACTCCAGTCATATCATTAACCTAATAAAAGCTGTTTTATTTGGATTATCTTTACAATGAGTGGGTCTCTTTATGGGGGCCGACATATTAAGACCCAAATGACCAGTCGGAAATGACTCATTGTATGTCGGAAACCCCACATGTTATTGGACACTTTCACTCGCAGAATTAATTATGGCTGACTGCGAATAGGTAGATGCAATGCTGACAGAAAATTTGGTCACACTTTATATCATGGGGCCTTAACAACTATGTACAAACATTAAACACATACAAGACTATGAATTTACTGTGTAACTACATGTTATTCTGCAAAATACCCACATGTGCTGCTACTGAGGTTGAGGTATGAGTAGGTTTAGGAGTAAGGATAGGGTTAGGGTTAGGATTAGGTGTTAAGGTTGGTTTTGGGGTACGGGATGGTTTAGGGGAACGTTAACAGTGTAACTACAAATGTATTTAAATGCAAGTACTTTAAATGTAATTACAGTGCAACAACATGTATGTACAATGTACAGTACATTGTATCAAATGGATATGTACATAGTATTCAAAGACACCTAATTTAAAGTGGATCAGAAACTTTTGCTTTAGCATACACGTCGATAGGTGAAAATATTTAGTACAGGAGTACAATTTTAATTGTGTAATTTGTAATCACTATCAGATTATGATTCACAAGTAATCTACCCAATGCATCCGGCGTAAAACCTGTGCTAATTCATATATGCGATCACAGATGGTCCGCTGTTGGGAGCAGCAGAAAGAAGTAGTAATCTACCCAATACTGGCTACCTACAACAATAGAAACCTAAATTTCTATTTGTCTATTAGTTAACATTATAGGTGACATCAGTCGAAAAGAACAGTCTTTACAGAGGCGGAGCTTGTCAGGGTGGGTGTGAGACAGGACCCAAAAGCAGAGGTAACAGTTCAATCGGATTTTTTAATTAACACAAAGTTCTCTTTTCAAACAAAGCAAGCCCAGGAAATATTTCTCCCCCGACATGCAGGCAAAGACAGAGGAATCCTCCACAGGAACTGGTCGACGATCACATGCGAAGGCGATCACGGGCAAAGCAGAAGGTAACCACACTTCTAAAACCAAACAGCAGCAAGCTCTAAATACACAAGAAAGCACAGTTAACACTTGACAGCAAACGTTCACATCGACACTCACAGTAACAATAACCTGACCTCAGACATGACACATGTGGGGATCAAAATAAGCAGGGAAACAAACATGTGTCAGGTGAAAGTTGCAACTGAAAGTTTTAACGATCAGCATTCCCTTGGAAACAATAAGGGTTCCCATGGAAACGCTGATATAGCCTGCCAGTGGCACCTGAAACAGATGAGGGCAAAATGTAAACACGCTTTGACAAAAACAGACAAGGGACACTGAGGAATTGTGCCCAATAAGACCAGGAACCCATATTAAGAGAAATATCACTAGACTGTGTTATGAATCAATACTGTAAGGCTGCATTGGATTTTGGACAGCTTTTAGAGTCAACACATCTCTTGGATTACACAAACAGACTCAAAACAGAATCCATCATCAATCTTTATATTCCAGCGGGCGTATCAGCTGAGTTTTAAATGAGAACACACAACAAGGTTGCTCTCCCTTTAAATTAGCTTTATAGGGAGTGCTGTAATTGGCTACCACTGCATCAGCTGTGCTCAAGCAAGAACCATAAGACAGAGGAATTTATCTTCTTTCTTGTTCCCTCTTTCCTGCCCCATTTCTAATTCTTCATACTCGTGCTCTCTCTAACACAAACGCACACTGGTGAGCATCATGGATGTGTGATGGGCTCAGAGGACTTCCACCCCCAAACACAACAAGAAATTATCTTAAGTGAGAACCATTATAATTATCAGGTGATCATTAGGCGTAATTACTGCACTTAGCTTTGGCTTCCCCCAGGGAGACTTGAAAAAAAATAGAATATGAGGCAGAGAATTAAAAAAGAGAGCTATGCGGAGCTGTGCGATCTATGTATGAGAAGGAACGGTAAGAGATTGTAATTTCATCTGTTTAGATTGTGACCTCTTATATTCCTTTTGTCTCTGCTTGTAGATCACCCTGCAGCTTCATTCAAGGCTCAAGACACTTTTAAAGTAACATATTGCTTTTAAAGGCTGGGATGAAGTGCTGAAAAAAGGCACAACATAATCAAACTTCTAGTGCATCTTTAGTATGGTAAAACGATACAGTGAAAGTGAATGGTGACTGATCACCCCATTTTGTGTTCTACAAAAGACAAAAAAATACATATGGGTTTGGAACAACATGAGGGTGTGTAAATATGAAAATTTTGAACTATCCACTCAGATTGGGGTGTCAAACTCGGTTCCTGGAGGGCCACATTCCAGCAGTTTAAATTCAAATCTATTTAAACACACCTGAATCAGCTAATCAAGGTCTTCAGGAGTGCTTGAAGATTACAATGAGGCATTTTTGAGCAGGGCTGGAACTAAACTCTGCAGGGCTGTGGCCCCCCAGGAAGAGGAGTTTGACATCCTCAGAACAATTTAGCAACCTCATAGCAACTACCCACAATGGGTGATTCTTACGAAACCTGTCAAGAAATTGTCCTGGACATATTTAAGCCCAAATCAATGCATTAAAAAATATATAATTTCCATAAAGGAAATGAAGCCTATATTAAGGACTTTTAAGATATTTTGCATTGTGACATAATTGTTTTAGGATACAATTGTCATAGTTGTCAGTGATAAAATTTATTTTTCTCAATGTTTTCAATTATGATTCTCATTACCGTAACACCTCTGGAAACTTTACTTTTACTATTCCCATTTTTTTAATTAATTATTCTCATTCCTTCAATGCATCCAAATGTTTTACTTTTAGTATTCTTGTTGCTTTCATTGATGATTTTCATTGCCGTAACATGTCTAGATGTTTAACTTTTAGTATTCTCATGGTTTTCAATGACGATTTTCATTGCCGTAACATGTCTAGATGTTTTACTTTTTGTATTCTCGTTGTTTTCATTGACGATTTTCATTACCATAACAAAGTCATTTTGTTTTATTAAAATGAGAAAAAAATTCTGTAAATACCAAAGGACTATTAATACAATTTATAACATAATATGAAAAAGCATTTTTTTTTATGTGAAAATACTTGTTTCACAAAAGCATTTGTTTTAAGATGGTTATTTATATTTTCAGCTTTAGTGTGGCAAAAGCCACTCTATTTTTCTTCAGAAATGTAAATATTGTAAATATTATAGTTCTATTTTTTATTGTGTCACACAAAGAGGGACAGATGCAGGATCTGGGCATCAGCATGGAAACAAGACGCTGTGACGGATTGAACAGGGGAACACAGGCATGTTGATCAAAAAGACAGGCACCAATACAAAGAGAGAAAACAAACGGAAGGAGAGAGAAAAGGATCCAATCTGCATGAGAAAGCTGAAATTTAAGCATTTGTCACGCGCAGTGGTTAACAAGCAAATGAAGGCAGAGGTGCCTCTGTCAACGACACGGAATTGTGTGTGGCGTTCCAATGGAATAATCATGTCTGGAAACTAGGGGTGTGCAGTGAATCCATTATCTGTATTTGTCTCTGTATTCGGCTAAAACCATGTGTGGGAGGGGCTTAGCCGGAAGTGCGTCAAAATGAAATTAAACGCCCATTTTTCAGTGTTACGCTTACATTTATAGTTTCTATTAATATAATATGCCTTGTATATGCCTTTTCACAATAATAGCCTAATAATAATAATTATTACACAATTTATACTTCTACTATACACATAATATTATACTTACCAGATAAAGCTGAATTTGTAGGCTACATTAACTGTGGAATATGTTGCGGTTTCTCCTGGAATTTCAGAAATTAATATCTGAATGAATAGCTTAGCTGGGCCGAGATGGAGCACAGCTGGCGCTGAATCAGCTGATCAGCAGGAGAGCGAGATAAAGGGCAGCTGGAGTTGCCGATCAGGAGAAAGCTTGACACATTGGGCTGTGATGCATGTGTGTCTGTGTTTGTTTACGTTTGTATTAAGTTGAGTATCTCATTAAAAATTGTTTACTGTTCAGCCGGTTCCCGTCTCCTCCTTACCCGTCATTTACCTGTTACAGTGGTGCCGAAACCCATGAAGGAGAAGGAATGTACTGTCGTGGAATCCTCACCGCTGCCATCCGCCAGGGGAGCAGTTGCGGCCATCTGCCTGGGGACGGAGGATTCGCTGCAGAGAGCCGGAGGAACCGCGGTCGTCTACCGAGAAGGGGACGATTGATTCCGTCCACAAGGGGCTGGAGGACTCAATGCCATCCACCAGGGGGATGAGCGAGCTGCCGTCCGCCAAAGGACGGAAGAGCAGTTGAGGACTGGGTAACAGCAAGTCTGGGAGACAGCGAGCAAGTTCTTCACTCTCTCTCTCCTCTCTCACTCTCTCTCTGTGTGTCTCTGCTCGCGTCTCCCCTCCAGAGATGGCGGGGGAGGAGTGTGACGTGGAGGAGGGTGTGGCCGAGCCGTGATGGAGCACGGCCTGCACTGAATCAGCTGATCAGCGAGATTACATTTATATAATATAATTATCCTTTATAGATATAATTTATATAGTGCCTTACCAGAGTTCAAGAACAAAACATTTTCATATTTAGCACAGTTTAGAGAAGAAAGAAAAAAAGACGGAGCACGTTTCAGATTCTTCGTTTTACAGGAGGAGGAAAATTCATCATTCCTAATAGATGAATACTCTATGGAGTATTTAAACCTTTATGGAGTATTTTTTTTTCACCCTTTATGGAGCATTTTCACTATTTTTCAGAATAAAGTCTTAACCAGCTAATTACCTTTATCACTGATGTGGATAAGTAAATGTTGTCAACTTCAAAAGACGGATAGATGAGCTCCAACGTTAAATCAATCCAGGTCAGGAATTTAACATCACGCTCAGGTTTAGACTATAAATATATACATGGGAATCACATGTGAATCGTGTGATACATGAACATAGCCATTTCAAGAAGTGTAAAGTGTATTTGATGTCATATTTTAGTTAATGTTACACTTGACAAGCTCCACGATTAACAGAGATGGCAAACAGAGTTAAGACCGCGGTCATCCGATCGAAAATCACACTGTGACCATTTTCATTCATAAGGTTTACACTTTAAAAATAATGGCTGCATGTTTTCATAAATTCGTTATAATTTTGGATATGTTTATTTAAAATGTTGCTTTATCCTTGTGCTTTTTGGATAATTAGTCATACAAATATTTTTAGATTATTCGGATGAATACCTTTACTCATTTACAAGTCATTATTCCGACTTGTGCCTTTCCGAATAAGGTATTAAGCTTCCAGCACATCCCTACTGGAAACAAAAATGCATGGAATATGTGGCTTCCATTGATATTCTATCCTGTATGTAAAAAAAATGCTGCTTCTATGAGTGCTTTCATTCAAAAAGATTTTTATTAAAATGACCAGTTCGTTTTTACAATGCTTGCCTTGTTATAAATAAAACAGCTTCCAGTCTGACAGCATTGACGGAGTTCTGGAGAGATTATTTACCCACCAGGATCTCCAATCTCTTCAGGAAAACTCTAAATATATGTTAGAGCGGCCTTGAATTCTTGTTAACCTGCCTGAACTTTGCCATATCTGCCCAAATAGCCAATCTGGCCTAACTGCCATATTCATGAAGAGTCATAGCAGCTTGAAACCTTTGATTTAACAATAATGCAGGTCACTGGATTCCCAGAAACCTTTTAAACTGTTATTTTTGTTACACTGGCTTCCACATCTATACATTGATACAATCCAATATCAAAGGTCCATGCCATGTCACAGCCAAACCCCAGACTGCTCCATGCCATATCCCAGCCATGTCCCATACTTCTCAATGCCACGTCATAAGCAAGCCTCTGCTCCACGGTCCAGGCCCCCCCTGTGATCTTTATTAACTTCATGGTTTAGGTTTTGCGTTGTCAAGCACTGAACTGTGGACCTTAGTGGCCATTCAAACTTAAAGTGCATTTGCGTTGTAGAGAACTGGCACGTGGAATCTCCAATTTTAGTTGTAAATTATGTAATCATTTATTTAACCGTACTACCTGATTCAAACTTAACCGTCAGTGGAGTAAAAATGTCATTTTAGAACGAAAATGCAACCTCCAAATCATGCTCACTGTTGTTTCAACACAATTGCTTCCCGGTTTCCTTGGGGCCAGAACCTGTGTCTCGGAGATTATTGCACGACACTTCATCAGTAGCACCACAGGGAAAGGTGAACACTTTTGAATTGATGCAAAAATGTCTTCTGGGAGATGCTGCTTGTCAGTTACTCAGCTGAATTTGGTCGATTTCAGGGTACATGAAAATGTAGAAGTAGCATGTGAGACTCCCACGTGATCATGTGATCATAGATGTTTACCCCACTATAGTTTATTTCCGCATTCCAAACTCTGATAAGTGAAAAGGGTTTCAGTATCGCTAAAATGTCTGAATACTTATGCAACATTAAGTTTTTAATTTTTAATACATGTCTAAAGGCACATATTAATCAGATCTAATGAAACAATATGCTCTGGACAGATGAGACAAATGTATAGCTGTTAGGCTACAATGTCGGATATGGGAAATCCAAACACTGCCTTTGATCAAATACCCAGCGTGCTGGTGGAAGCGTTATTGGTTTGGGTCTGCTTTCTGACACAGGGGGCCGTAGCTTGCCATCATAGGGTCAAACCATGAATTCCACATTGTACCCAAGGACTAGAGGATGTGAGACCATCTGTCAAAATGCTGAAACCAGACTGCAGACACGTACAGTACAAAGTGGAAATTGCAATAAAATGACTCAAAACCCTCAAGCAAAACCACAAAAAAGACTCAACACACAAAAAGGTAGGTTATTGATCGGCAAAGTGAAATCCAAGACTTCAGCTAAATTGAAGTGTGTGTGTGGGGGGACTTGAAACAGACTGTACATGCAAACAAACTCTCAAATATCACACACGTTTAGAGTTCAATAAGGAACAGAAGGCAAACATTTCATATAGCAAAACACAGATATACCTAAAACAAGTGGTCAACCAATATGTTTTTTTAGATGTCCGATGCCAACATCAACATCTAGAGAGCAGTGTGGTCGTTGACCAATATTATACAAATATATACATAATACAATTTCATGCATTTGGTAGATGCTTTTATCTAAAGTGATTTACAGTGAAACTGAGAATCGAACCAATGACCTTGCCATTGTTAGCACCACACTCTACCAGTGGAGGTACAAGACCAAAAAATAGCTTAAAAGATTATTGATTTATCTTAAGTTTACTTGAAATTCACAAACTAATATAAAACAGAAATGCTGATAATCTCAAAATGGGCATATCTGTCTGTCACCACCTAAAGCCCCAACAAGAAGAAAGTTTTGTCATATGGGAAACATGAGCTACTGAAGCTTGAGATTGTGTACTTGTATTGTTTTCCCCACATTGCAGTGTTTGGTAGATTACTTTCTAAATGTAATCTGGTACTGATTACAAATCAAATGACTAAAATTTGAATCAGTAACATAGACTTTTAGATTACATCCTCAGCAATTCTCTTGACTGATTGGAAATGTAATCATGTAATTCATAAAAAGTAACTGTAATGTGATTACATTTAAAAGTACTTGATTTTTGTACTCTGATTAAGTAATCCAGTTTACAAGTAGTCAATTACTACCCAACACTTATGATTGCATCTGATTTCTTTTTAAATATATTTCCAATTTTCATAGTATTTCGCTAAATTAGAGAACTTTAGCATATTGTTGAAATGAAAGTAGAATCTAAACATGCAAATGTTAAAAACACCATCTTTTGAACTATTTTCTCAGCATTATCTATATATTTGCTAACCTAAGCCCCCAAATACTTGATCTGAATTCACCATCTTGGCTTTACTAACATGCAAACAGCTAATTTAGCAGCAATATGAGAGTATTGAACCATGAATGTCTTTTAAAAAAAGCCAGTTGTATTAAGGATTTATGCAACTGTTAATTTTTCCCCATGCATGATTTTATTTTAAAGAGCACAAAAGCTGAGAGAAAAGCTACTGACCTAAAAAACACTGAACAATTCAAGCACAGTTGTATCTGGTCTTGGCAAAATAATTACAGCTCTAAAATGTTTGAACACAAGAAAAACAGGGAATGTTTTACCTGGCACCTGTGCTACTCCCCAACTGGAGCGAGAACAAGATTGTGAAGTCATTCATCATTTCAGAATTGTGCAGAAGCAGCCATGCATATGGATTACACCTGCTGTCCAAACTCACTCTCATTTACCGTTTATTATGTGTTTATTATGGAACCATTCAGGATGAAAGAAGACATAACATTTTTTATAGCTTGCTCACCTTGCAGTTGCTCAATGAGTGTCCATGCCATTCTGGAGCCCTGCGCGTCAAACACTACATGACCCTGACAGAGAAGAGATCATTTTGTTATACCTTTGTGTAATAAACAGCTCACAGGTTTCCCTTTTCATTTTTTCCCAACACATCATCCTTTTTCTAAGAGCTTCTCTCCCGCCCTACCAGTGCAAAAATGAAAAAATGTGAAAGGACAGATTACCATAGTTTAACAAAGTGGAACTTCTCATTTAATGTACACTAGCTTGCCTTTATAATACAGTTATGTCTCAGTCATTCCTCTTTTTTTTTTTTTACCGCTACTTTGAGTCGATTGCTACATTAAAAAACTACAAAGATACTAGTCTTTCTACAGTATCAGTAATACCGACTATTTCTGGTACCTAAATGCTGTCACCACAGTCAAGACAGTCATGCCAAAAATATCAGTGTACACCTATTATAAAAATCTATGTAATCTCAAGGAAGACAGACCAGAGATTACTGTTTTATGTACGACAGTCACTGACATTTTTTTCAGGCTAAAAAAAAACTATTTCAATGTTTTCACTTTATATTTGGTTACTTTTTTGTTCTGGTTTTTAATTTCTGAATGTATACTTGAATACTTGATACTACTGTTAGATACCTAAAAACTTACTAATTTTTTTTGTATCTTTATTTTATTAGTCATTATACAGGTATTTAACTGAATAATTGAATGTTTAATTTAATAATTTCTCAAATAATTACTCAAATAGGTGAATGTTTAATTGAATAATTACTTGAAAAACTGTAAATAAATAAAGAAAAAGCCATTTTGAAAACTGTTGGTATACATAACTTTATAAATAAAGTGTTCATTTGCGTATTCGTTTTTACTGTGGTATTGAATTGGTCTCAAAAATCATGCAACTTTACTCATAATGGTATAGACTACTAAAATCTTTGATATTGTGACAACCCTCATACCTTCATATCCACTAGTTAACCCGTCAATACAAATTGTTACTCACTGAAACTCCCTCGAAGGAGCTGGTGTTGAGGGCTCGGTAGATCTCGGCTGTGATGTCCTTGTTATTGTAATTAAAGTCTTCCAACCTGCGGCCTTTTGCCTTTAAGGGCCCCACTGTCTTATTGAGAGCCAGAGCAAGGGCCCACACTGCATCATATGCCAAAGGAGCTTCCTGGAAACCACCGGTCTCCTCTGGATTTTTCCCGCCCAGCTTGGACATCAGCTGTGCTAAGAACTCCTGTGAGGTCTGGTTGAAAGGAAAGGACATACGCTATCATCAGGCAAGCATTCGGTATGTGTGTTATTAGAATGGCTGTATGGCCACCATAATGGGCTGTAAGGTCAGATTAGCGCGCAACTGAAGGGGTCTGGAAGTATAAATTCTAAACATGAGCTCAGAGATTAAGCAAGTGAGTGAGATTTTAACTTAATTGTTTTAAAAATTGTGCTTACTATCTGAATTCCAAGTAAAGAACTTCACTACCCATATTCCTGAAGAGAGATCAACCAATCAGAAAAGTGCAGCAAAACAGCTCAGCAGTGATCACCATCTCTCAAGAAGCACTGCGAATGAACGTTATATTTCCTGCTAACTTTTTAGGGTTTATAGTCCTTCAAATTAACGTCTTGTCCTGTGATTATTCATCTTTGAGCTGGTCGGATGGTTCATGGCTTAGAACTCTACTGAATATTTTTTTAAATCCCTACAAAGAACAGGACAAATACTTACAGAACCAAGGACACTCTATTGACATACGTGCCACACATTTGAGAGCAAGAAATAGGGGTCAAGTTAAGTTACAGTACATTTCATCACAGTGGGAGAGTATCATATAGATGGAGGAGCTTTTGTCCAGGGTGTGAAATCTTCATTCACACACAGCAGTACCTGAAGCGCTAAAAATAAACTCTCCTGCCTGCAGTCACCCGCTTTCACACCCTCTGAAGATGTTCCACGTCATTAAAGAGGTACTGGGAAAAGAAATCGAGTTGGCGTGCTCTTATCACAGTAGCATATGAAAACTGATTTGCTTGACATTTTTTCACACCTTATAGAAACAGCTGAGGCACATCCTCGCTTCAAACAGGTGTGTTTTAGGAAACGAGCCAAGCTACAGATGGGCATCTGGTGATTGCTTGATGCAAATGGACAGTGGAGATCGATGTGTGTGTGTGTATGTGTGGAAGGATTTCAGTTCTCTTAAAATTGCAGCCTTAAAGTGAGGTACGGCTAAGCGAGGATGAGGGGAACAAATCATGGTGGTGTTGGGCCAATTTAGCATGGACATCTTATCAAAAATTGGGCTGTCCAACATGACAGACTTTTTACACCAGGTTTGAAGCATAGGTGTCTGGATACGTGCCCGGACTGCACCGGATCCAGGAAAACAGCAGGGACACATATGTATGCAAGCCAATTCCCAGCTCAGAGCACCGGAGCTGGGTGAGCTCCAGACAGCACCCCCCAGAGCAAACACCTGTCCATCCAGCTCTCCCAGGAGAACACCAGTGGGACCTGAGTGCTTTGACCCTAGAGGGACTCATCAGATAGTCAGATCTAAGAATAGCATGTCAACAGTAAAAGATATAATGATAGGTTATGGGTGTTCCTTTGTGCTATTCCCAATGGGTCAAACAGAGCTAGGTTGTCTAAAGAGAATGGAGCTCATCTACAGCACACTAATTAGAGTGTGATGTCATAGTAAACCACGCAGAATACGCTAGTGAACCAATAAGGGTTTTTAAATTGCAAATGCTGACATGTAGAGAGCAGGGTGGCCAATGAGCAATATAATGCTGATATTTACATCATACAATTTAATAGTGGCAAATAATATAATAACAATATTATATATAGATTTTTACAATGCTAGGTATCATAGCCAGAGCATTGCTTTGCAGTTGCTAAGGTGTGCTGAGGGGTTGTTAGAGTGTTGATTTACAGTTGCTAGGGTATCCTGGGTAGTTGCTGGGTGGTTGCTTACTGAACCAAGACCAAAGAATCAAACCCAAAGTCTCTATGATTCTCAAAGTATAGGTCTCTGCGGAAACAATAATGGTCGTTTTTCAACTATCCAATGAAAGTAGGGAATTGCAAGCTAGTAATCAGTTGCCGTTTTCAAACCGGGATGGGCGTTTTTCAATCCAATGAAACAGGGAATCTCAATGTAGTAGGCAAATCGTGTAAATAAATGTTGAAAAATGCCCATCCCGGTTTGTGAAAATTCCTGCTGATTAGGAAACACCCATTTTTATTCTGCAGAGACACGAGTCTCTGATTTTCTGGCCCCAAGATATAGCTCGGTATCCTACTTCAATGTAAATCTACAGCATTTTTAGCCCTTTGCCCAAGTGAAAATTTTAAATCAGAGCTCTTAGAAAAGTAACAGCACACTCTCTTCAACATGCCAAATGATTTCAGGTACAAATGCTAGGCAGCCATATTGGTTAAAGCCCCCAGGCAGCTATTTTCTATGTAGGCAATCGGTTTACTAGGCATACTTAGAGACTGGTCTCCAAAAAAAGTGGCACATATGATTCGTTAACACATATTTCCAATCAGCAATAAAAATTATAAAAATTAGCTTAAACTCAAATCATGCTAAAAAATGTTTTTTTTTCATTTTAGAGTCAAAGAAAACAGCCACTGTCTCTATCAAAAAGGTGATTGTCTCTTTTAACTGAAAGGCTGGACTATTCAGTCTCTATTTTGAACATTGCAATTTTTCCCATTTGTTTTTATGTTCTACTTTCTCTGACACTATATCTGAAAAGATGAAAAGAAGATCATTCTGGCAAACTTACCAAATTTGAGGCTCCTCGAACTGTTTCGGGATTGAGCATCACAATCTCCGTGGTGACATGTCCCTCCACAGCTTCCGTCATTTGCTCCACGGTGCAGTTGATTGACGGATCCTTGATCTTGAACCAGTTGTCGGCATACCAGCCAATCAGGAACCACACATACTTTTTCCCATACAGCTTCTCCTTATAGACCTGCAGTTCGGTTTTGTGAAACAGGTCGGGTTAGGGGACGACTTGAACTCAGAGAATGAAAAATGAATGAGGACACCCTGTTCCCCCTTTGACAGTGACATAGATTAATTATTCTCAGCTGGACAGCAGATCACTGACCTCACAAAACACTTTCCTGGCTTCTGTTTCATAAAACAGACCCACAATGATGCGTGCATCTTGGCGCTGTAAAAGCAAAGGGAGAATTAATGATTAGAACATAGAAATTTGTTAAAAATATATATTGAATTTGAGTGACAGTGCTTATCTCGTCAACGAAATTACTGATGAAAATGTTTGTTGACGAAGGGTACAAACGTAAATGTGCTATTATATCCTATGCACAGACAATGAAGCAAATGCACAGATTAATTTATTAAGAGCCAATTAGAATGTGTAACTCATATTGTGAATACGCTGTTGCCCTAGCAACACACTATAAGTTATGAAAAATCCTAAACAAGGAAAATGAATAAAAGTACCTAGCATGAAGATTTAACAACACAGTAAATTATAAAAGTAGCAAAGTAGCTAATTCTCATTATGTGTTATTATTTCAGGAACACAGGTTATTACATGATGTATTTTGTTTATGATAATAAATCTTTTATATGTTTTATGCCACGTCCACCCTATGAAATTTTGGTTTGAATGAGCAGCCCAGTTTGTGCTCATTCCCATCTCTCTCAGCGGTGTGCTATATTCCAGGTTACCATGGTTCCTCTGGTGGTACCCCATTAATCTTGTACACAAAATCTAGGGCGGCACACATGGCAGGCCTACGCTAAACAGGCAGCCAGGGGCCCATTCGTCACTGCAGAGAGCAGGAAAGGGAGATAGTAGGGCTTGGGGGGGAATAGGGATATATCCATGATCCAATTAAAACGATTCTCATCAAGAACGAAATCCAATCACTTTAAACACACTGGTAATTTTCTTTCAGACACAAATGATGTTCTTTGTTCAGAGCCAGAGCTAACAAATTGGAATAATGAAGCATTTGCTTTTCATATATATGGAATTTGGTTAGAGGCGAAACTCACCGAACCTGCCAAGCACATGTCCAACGTCATATGTCACCACAACAACAAAAACATTTATTAAAAATTTAAAATTAAGAAATACAATTTTGCTGAAAGCAAATGAAGCCTATTTATGACCATTAAGAACTTTTGCATTGTGATGATTATTTCATTACAATTAAATAAATAGTATTAGTTCAATACAAGTTAAGCTCAATTGACAGCATTTGCTGCATAATGTTGATTACCACAAAAAAAAATTAGGACTTTTCCCTTTTCTTAAAAAAAGAAAAAAAAAAAAGGCAAAAATCTTGGTTCTAGTGACACTAATAATGGAAGTGAATGGGGCTATCTTTCAACATTAAAATATTTCAACATTATTTCAAAAGTATAGCTACAAGACATAAACTATAAGCATGTTAACATTAGTTCCCATCTGTTGCTCACTTCGACGTTGTGTCGAAGAAGTGACACTAGAGGGCTGTCTTGAGCGCCAAATATTCCTCTGATCTATGAAAAAAGGCCAATGAGAAGTTGGCTGACAGTATTTGCATACCCCGCCCCCGGACATACGGGTATAAAAGAGGGGAAATAAGTCGAGTTCATTCAGAAATTTTCTTCAGAGCCGATGGTTGTATTTGCAGCGAGCAAACATGTCCTGTTCAGGTCAGACAGCACCACTGCGGTAGCATACATAAAGCGCCATGGTGGCCTACGCTCCCGCCACGTGTTACGACTCGCCCATCGTCTCCTCCTTTGGAGCCAGCAGCGACTCAAGTCCACAATGTGATAGCGGACGCACTGTTACGACAACGCTTGCCTGGTGGAGAGTGGAGGCTTCACCCCCACTCGGTTCAGCTGATCTGGGAATGGTTCGGCAAGGCCCAGGTAGACCTGTTTGCCTCCCGAGAGACCTCCCACTGCCTGCTCTGGTACGCCGCTCAGAGGCTCCCCTCGGGGCAGATGCACTGGCACACAGCTGGCTGGTGGGGCTGCGCAAGTACGCATTTCCCCCAGTGAGCCTTCTTGCACAGGTGCTGTGCAAGGTCAGGGAGGACGAGGAACAAGTCACTCTTGTGGCTCCTTACTGGCCCACCCGGGCCTGGTTCTCGGACCTTGTACTCCTCACGACAGCCCCTCCCTGGTGAATTCCCCTGAGGAAGGACCTTCTTTACACATATGTGATTCTAAGACCCCGACCGGGCTATGTGCCCAAGGTTCCTACCACACCCTTCAGAGATCAGGTAGTGAACCTGCAAGCGCTGCCCCGGGAGGAGGCAGACCCAGCCCCCTCACTGCTGTGTCCAGTATGTGCCTTGCATGCCTACCTGGACCGCACTCAGAGCTTCAGTCGCTCTGAGCAGCTCTTGGTCTGCTTTGGGGGACAGCCGAAAGGGAATGCTGTCTCCAAACAGAGGCTGTCCCACTGGGTGGTGAATGCCATCCTGCTGGCCTATCACACCCAGGCCGTGCCACCCCTCATACGGGTTCGAGCACACACTACAAGGAGTACGGCGTCCTCGTGGGCACTGGCTAGGAGTGCCTCCCAAGCAGACATTTGTAGGGCAGTGGGTTGGGCAACACCTAACACCTTTGCAAGATTTTACAATATCAGGCTTGAGTCAGTCTCGTCCCGTGTTTTCTCAGGTCCAAGCCAGTAGAACTCGGTACACGCCGACGGTCTGACCAGGTGAATCGCTTGCGTTCAGTGCCCTTTCCCTCAGCCGAGGTAAAACAGCACGCCTTCCTTCCCAGGAGATTCCACCCACCCGAGTCCCTGGTCGATTCCTCCCTAGCCCTCTTGGATCCGCAGTTCAGCGGAGGAACTTGCCGACCCATTCCACTACAGGTACCCCAGGCTACCCTGTACTGGAATAGGTGCTCCACAGGTCAGGCCTCCTACACAGACTCCTTACGAGCTGACCGCATCTCCCTTAGGCAGTTCTTCGCTGCCCTCCGGTCGCCGTGTTGTAGCAACTCCCCCCTCCTCGAGGCTGGATCTACCACCGCGTCATTTTTCCCACATGTGACCGAAGAGGCCATGTGATATATTTTGCCACCTTTACCTCCCCTTTTCGGGCAGGTGTGGCCTCTGCAGGGTCTTTTCCCCCTGAAAGAATAGGAAACCGGGTAAGACCCCCTTCCCAGCGATGCGGTAAGGGCCCCGGCTATTCTTGCTCTATACCGAGAAACAGAGAGAGAAAAGAGGCCCAGCCAGGCTTGGCCCGTTCCCAGGATGGCAAGCGTCGCCTTGTTCCCCTCTAGGATAACCAAAAGGATTCCGACGACTTTTTTGGGGCATTGGGGAAGGGTACGTGCAGTCTGAAACACAGTTGGTCGCTTGTGCACGTGAAATACCTGCCCGCTCCTGTGTCAGCAGTACACGTACACGGCTCAGCGCATGGCATGATTTAAAGTGGACCCCTAGTGTCGCTTCTTTGACACGACGTCGAAGTAATCGACAGACGGGGAACGGACGTTCTGTATGAATGAGTGATCAGGATGGTTTTCACATCATTTTGTAGCAAAAACTCTAGGCAAAAGATCCAGTTCTCAAAAGTCTTGAGGACAAATGTTTAGTATGTGTTATATGGCCTTATTTCAGTGACTTAATTTTTTTTTTTTTAAACCACGCATAAACGTTATTTTCTCAAAAATTCAAACCTGTACACACATGTTGCTCACATATTATTGTAGCCCAGTTTGTGCTGAATACAGTGTTATCAGACTTTAGCCATTAATATGTTTGTAAGCAACTGAAAAAAGCACAAATGTAAAGGCATGTCAAAACTTCTCCATGGCCCAAAATACCCTCAGAACCCAAGGGTTAAAGTGCTCTCCTCAACAGTTCTCTGTAACTTTTGACTGTCTTGTCTAATGATAAAAAGGCAAATATAAATCAAACTAATATCATATACCATCTGCTAACATGCACATATTTCGTTTAAACATGTAATAACCCAACCTCACACAACTTCAGCATCCTGTGGAGCGCTCATTTATCTTCCTCTAAAGCACGTATTCTAACAAACACTCCTCAACTGTTCCCTGTAACTTTTCTAATGATAAAAGTAAAATAAAAATAAAACTTCTATTATATACCATCTGAAAATATACAGACATCTCTTTTAAACAGATGTAATTCACGAACCTCACAAAAATCCAGCGTTTTCTTTCTGTCAAGCACTCATTTAATATCCTCTGAAGCATGCATTCCATCAGCCAGAATCAAAACTTCAGGATCAGGATCAAAAGTTCCTCTGATTCACAAATCATAATGACAACCAAGCTGTTTAAATTGTCAGAAGATTGAGGCTCATGCTGGATATGCACGAGCATGTGAGTGCAACCAAAGTCTTTCTAGCAAGTCAGTCTACTGTCGGTCATGGAATGCTCTCAGGAGTCTATTTCCAGTAATGAAAGAGCAGCTCCTATCTACTTGAATGGAAAAAGATAAAAATCACCTAAACGGTTGGTTAAGATTACGATCAAAGAACATATTTCAAATCAGCAGTAAAATCTGACAACACAGGTATCATGAATGGTGCTTCTTTACCTTTACGCTAAAACACTCTTTTACCTGTAAGGCGGCACTTTCTATCTACATCAGTTGACCGTTGGCTGCAGTTGGGCATTCAAATTTTTCCCATTCATTTTAGTAGAAGTGTCCTGTCTCTACTAAATAGACTCTGGTGCAACTTCAAGGTAAAAGTGCTTCACGTGTGCTATAAGTAAATGTTTTATATGTACTGTACGTACAATTGGTTTGATTCAATATTTTTTGAGTAAATGTGATTGCTAACGTGGACATGCTATCCATGGTTGCTGGACTACTGTTTTATTTTATTCATGTGCAAATAAATTACTAAAATTTGATGACTAAACAGAAATAAGAAGAAAACGTCTTTCTACCATTTAAAATAAAATATTTTTTTTAGATAATTTTTTACAAAGTAAATGTTTTGTGTGAAATTGTGTAAATATAGTGATAAATAAGAGTTCATTATTTATTTTTTTGCAATTTTATGTTTATGTTATTTACTACATTAAATTGTGCTATATATCGGCATTGTATCTGCCTATCGGCCACCCTGCTCTCTGGATATAATCATCGGCCATTAAAAAAACCATATCGGTCGACCACTTGTTATAATGATAAATATTATACACTGATGCATACAATACACTCACCACCTCTCTGTTTGACTGGGAGTGGGAGTCACACTCGACAGGACACTCTCTTTCAAAACTCACCTTCAGAACACTAAAGCCAAGATCAACACTCGTAACAACATCCTGCGCAAACTGGTAAACTCAAAATGGGGCGCCGATCCACCAACCATCCAGGCAACGACCCTAGCCCTGTGCTTCTCCACAGCCGAATACGCGTGCTCAAGCTGGAGCCGCTCACACCATATCAAACTGATTGATACAGCCCTCAATGACACCTGCCGCATTATCACGGGGTGTATAAAGACAACGCCAGTCCCGTGCCTCTACGCCCTAGCTGGCATTGCCCCTCCCCACATTAGACGACTCATCGTCGCCCAAGACGAGCGGAGAGCACAGGAGTTTGACACCAGACACCCCCTGCACGTACACATAGCACCACCACACCGTCTGAAATCGAGAGCCAGTTTCCTACTGACAGTTCCACCTCTCCAGACAACCATAGAAATAGCAAGGACCAACATTTGGAAAGACAAATGGAACCAGCTAAACACACGAGCTCTGGACTGGACGGAGAGAGGAATCACCCCGACTGAATGTCTCGCCAGCGGGCATGACCTCCCATGGCTAACCTGGAAGACCCTCAACAGATTACAAGTGGAACAGGGGAGGTGCAAAGCACTCATGAAAACATGGAACCACCAGACAGACGACACATGTAGCTCCGGAGCAGTACAGACAATGTCCCATCTACTGGAGTGTGAAAATGCCCCTCAGTGCAGCGCCCAGGACCTGGCTGAACCGATCACATCAGCCGTGAACTGTGCCAGATATTGGCAGAACGACATCTAAGATTGCAACGGACTCGAAGAAGAAGACCACCACCTCTCTTAATGCTATAACAAGTCTTAAGAATGCAGTAAATCTATCATATATCCACTACTGAATTATTGTATCCTTATTATATTATATTATATAGTACTATGTATTGTTTGTAAGCTATTTACTGCCATGCAGATAAAGCTCACTGAATGTAATGTCTGTTTAGATGTTACTGTAAATGATGCATTGTAATTTCCTGAAGGAACCTCATTTGGTTATGTTCATTAATAAACAATAAACCTGACTTTGACTTAGTACTGAGACATTAAAGGTGCAATATGTAAAATTTTTCATATATTATTAGCCTTTTTTTGCCAATTTGTGAACAGCTTGTAACACAACTTAAAAAATGAGCCCTTCCCGGACCTCCTAGGTTGCCTATTAATGTCTGTAGACTGATTTTAATGGGAAAGGAGTGGGTCACTTTTGCTGGGAAAACCCAAAGATGTGACGTATATGCGTGCTCCCAAGAGCCTTGCCTCAGACATTAGCTGTGTACTGTACTAACTGTATATGGTTGAAACGACAATAAAAACCGCTTGAGAGACGAGCGTCTCCGTGTTAAAGTGCGCATCAGCCGGCAGCTGATCTCTCTAACCGGTCTCGACTCCGCTCAGATTGGGTCTCTTCCGCGACTGGTTGAAACGGCTCTGACTGCACATAGAATGACAGTTTTGGAGTTTGTGCTTATTTACATGTCACGCTCCCGTATTATTTGAAGCTTAATTAAGGATGAAATAAAGCTTTATCATCATGCTGTGATCTGTGTTTCTATCAGACACTCGAGCTGCAGCGCTCCTCTCGTCTCGCGTGTCATCATAATAGACTGGTCATCTTTTTATTAGTTGTGTAGAAAATGGGCTGTCACGTCCACACATGCACTTATTTATTTAATAAAATCACAGCATTTTGCCGTCATATAATCGCACAGGCTGACATCGCGATTACGATATGATTAATCGTGCAGCACTAGATTGTAGTAAAAAAATCATATATACTGCAATTTATTTATTTTATTCGTCTTTAGATTTTAGGGTGCAATGTGCCCTGGGCCTGTTTTCATGAGATTCACCCATAAAGACTTTAAATCTGTGCATGTTTTGCATTTGTCAGGGTTGTGAGATGTTGTTTGAGGATGCACTGATGTGATTCATGTAATGTGGCACTGATGGCACCTGTACGTCTCCATGGCAGCAAGGCCATACATAAGAGAAGTGAATACAAAAGCACCTTGAGATTCTTGACGGCGACAGCAGGATCCGTGAGAAAACTCTGTCTCACGCTGATCTCAATACCTGCCTCCTTCACCCTCTGCTCTAGATCATCCAGAGTCTGAGTGAGAGAGAGAGAAAAGAAGATTTAAAGAAGATAGAGAAACACAGGGAAAGTAAAGAGTATACTGTAGAGACAAGGAAAACATCCACAGATAGACGGAATGTGATGGAAAGAAAACTGGTATGGGAAGAGTCGGAGATAAGACTGGCATGGAGAAAGAAAATGAGACAACAGAGAAAATAAAGAGAGATTGGCAGATTTTATTTCTTTTTTTTTAGACTTGTTTACAGTCCTGCATCTGCCAATAAAACAAGCCTGTAAATATTAATACACTCTGTATCACCCCTGGCTGTGGAGTGCATAGAGGACAAAAGAATGGAGCCAAGCCAACATCAGTTAAGATTCTAAACTTACGATTAAAAAAAAAAAATTTCAAAGCGCAATCATTTTGCAATGTTTTGACCTTCTGCCCACACTGAGATGGCTTTTTGTCTAGTAAAAACTGAGCTTTTCAAAAACGCTCTCCAAAGTGGATGAAGTGGAAAACACGTCTTCACGTGGCATTGTGGACAGGGAAAACAGAGATATCTGAAAACTGTCAAAATGTCATACAGTCATGTGATCTATTCAACCCCAAATAATCAGATGGTGGCTCATGTTGTGGCGGCGTTGTTGTGCCTAATAACCACGATAGCGCTGTTAAAGATAAATGTTATCTTTATACTTTGTACAACATCCACATTGCATTCCTTCAAAGGCAACAGGAAGTTTGCTAGGAACTGCTGTCCAGCAATGGTACACACAGACTGCGTTTCAGACGTGGAAATGATACAGGGTGATGCTTCTTATGTTTTTTTGCATCTTATTTCACATTTCCCTTTTTTTTTTAATACATTACCATAAACAATTACTAATAGCCATCTAGCGCAACATGGCAGAATTAGAATCCAAGTGACTTACAAAAGTCATGGATGGTTAGACAAAAATTCTAATTAACATGGAAGACATTTTTATTTCATTGTTTGATGCTTTATCACTTTGCGCCAGGCTAAGAAATACTAAATTAGAAAAATTAAGCGAGTATTGACGCTGTCTACCACCCTGGAGACACGAGTTTGAATCCAGGGTGTGCTGAGTGACTCCAGTCAGGTCTCCTAAGCAAGCAAATTGGCCCGGTTGCTAGGGAGGTTAGAGTCACATGGGGTAACCTCCTCGTGGTCACAATTAGGGGTTCTCGGCCTCAATGGGGTGCGTGGTAAGTTGTGCGTGGATCACAAAGAGTAGCATGAGCCTCCACATGCTGCGAGTTTCTACGGTGTCATGCACAACAAGCCACGTGATGAGATGTGTGGATTGACTCTCTCAGAAGCGGAGACAACTGAGACTTGTTTGCCACACAGATTGAGGTGAGTAACCATGCCACCATGAGGACCTACTAAGTAGTGGAAATTGGGCATTCCAAAATTGAGAGAAAAGGGGATAGAAGAAAAAAAAGAAGAAAAAAAAGGAAAAAGAAAATTAAGTCCTACTGTTTGGTGAGTCTCTTAAAAAAAGAGTGCAAAAATTGCATTATAGTGTGTTATCTCAGTTACCAATGTCATTGCAGATCTGCTCTATTTGCAGTCAGTCATAAATAATAAGTGAAAGCATTAATATTCCAGGGGGTTATTAAGATAAATAAGTAATATATGACTGGTTATATGAGCACCATATTGTGAACATGTTTTTCCTATTCTACTATTACTATTTCTTTATGTTTAAAAGGTTTAGCAATTAGCAAAAAATTATTAAGTGCACCTTTCAAAATTGGTTCTGTGTATCCGTTATCAAGACACTTATACCAAATAGAATTACTGTATCGGTGTCTCACTCACAGAGGTGAAAACTTCGGTGGTTTGCTGGATGGTGGCGATCTTGGTCCACTTCCACTTCTGGAAGAGCTGTACACGCGTGGGGTTGTGCAGTGTGGCGGAGGGGTGCGTGCGGAAAAAGGTGGGGAAGCGCTGGCGGTTGGAGAGAGCTGGAGAACTGGAGCCATAGGACAACTGCGAAGCAAAGGTCAGAGGTCATGAGTAACAGACAACAAATACAAAAAATGTGCGATAAAATTACCACAGGAAAACCAATCCCCAAAGGCCTAAATTAGCTCTTGCAGGGTTACTCACAGTTAAATTTCACTCGAAAAAGCTCTGTAAAATACACTAGGGGATTTCAGTGAGCGAGACAGGTGTGCAAAACTGTAATAAAGATTCAAACGTAACGAAGATGTTTAAAATGAAAGAAACAGAGGTGTAAATATAATTGATTCCTTTAAGATGCTTCTGACATCAGTATGTCAAATCAGATGACAGCAGAGAGTTATAATTTCTGAGATGCTGCTGAGTGACAGTTCTGCTCAGGGGGTGGAAACAGGAAGGGTTTCAAGGCCAGCAGGGGGATATATACTGAAGGTCAAAACTCATATGTGGATAGATAAAGCTTTCAACAGTTACAAAAATAGAGCAGAGCATGCAAAATAAAGAGACCATAAAAAGGGAAGATGAGCCAGTGGGAATGCACTTTAAAGACGAATCAAAAGTGAAATCAAATGACATAAATATTTGATCCGAAATGTCTGCAAGACATTTCAGTTGAGTTTTGGGTATTTCAGTGAAGTCCTGCATGTTCCGAGATGGGAATGTATTTAGACAGCTCATCTTCACTGTGGTATTAAGCATCCACTGATGAAACCTATTTGAGAGTTTGATTTGTGATGCACAGTCATACAGCACCATGAGACGACAGACTACCCAGATTTATTTTCCTTTACAAGTGAATTCAGGATATTCACCATTTTATGAATATATAGTATATATTAATCTATAAAGTGAATTTGTTCTGGTTAAGACAAGAACCCACCACAATGAGGTTCCACATGCGAGCAGCTTCAGCCACCAGCGTGGACACAGAACTGCAGCCTGGCATCAGGACGATCTTTATGGGCTCTGTGTACAGCAGGTCGTACAGCAGTTTAGTGGCCTCTCCTGGATCACACTGAAAGCAGAGAGAAAGACTATTTTAAATATATATTATATATTCATATATGATCTGTATTCAGATTTAAAGCTGATCTGTCACTTTTCATGAGGCATTTAGTCACATCATGCACAAAACGGCAAACCTCAACAGAACAACACATTTCACACTTTATATAACTCACTGCTCCAGTATAGGGAGCTCCACAGAGACTTCATTTCATACTCAATCACACAAAAAATGTAGTAGAGATAAATATGCAAGAAAAAGCAGGAGCGGAGAGACACTGAGAGGGCATCTGGGTCATTCCTACTATGCAGTACCTTTTTATGTCCTCTACCCATAATATCGTCATTTATCATCATTATTTATTAATATAATGGATAAAATATTCAACAGAAAAACAGGCCATTTAAAATGAAATATTCCATGTTTATTCCAAACATGTTTTCATGTTTATATTGTTTTAATTGGCAAGCAATAGGTTTTTATTTCTTTAGTGTCATATTCAATACTCTTAGTCTTTTGTTAAATACCTTCCAACAAAAGTGGCAAGAAACACTTTAAAGGTGCTGTAAGCTATTTTTTTATGAAAATGTATGCAAACATTTTTACTACTCCCTGAAAGATATTAATGAAATAAGTGTCCTGAGATATCTCAATGGTCTCCGTGACAGCTCTAGACTCTGTAAACAGCAAACAAAATAGCATTCTGCCTATCAATCATTTTGGACGTTCTCGTAGTGTTGTAGTTACAGCGAATTATTGAGGCATACTGCCATTTTTATGCCATGCTGCTCATATCAGTTGTCAGTTGAGGACGCTATTTTGCTACTGTTGGTTTTGACAACCCTTTTCTGCATGCGTCAGTCTCAATAAAGCTCATTTGGTATCTTTGGAGGGTGGGGTTTGGAAAAAAGGGGGGGTGTGGTTAATCCAACAGCTCATCGTGTGGAAAATCTAGAATGGATAAAATCGCTTACAATGATTTGGACCGTGGCATAATTTTTGGTGTCAGATGGGCTGGTTTCAGTATTTCTGGGATTTTCATGCACAACAGTCTCTAAAGTTTACTCAGAATGCTGCCAGAAACGCAAAAAACCTAGTAAGCGACATTTCTGTTGACAGAAATTCCTTGTTGATGAGAGAGGTCAACAGAGAATGGCCAGACTGGTTTGAACTGACAAAGTCTACAGTAACTCAGATAACCACTCAGGTTGGCGCTGTTTTGGTGGCTCAAGGGGGACCTACACAATATTAGTAAGGTAGTTTTAATGTTGTAGCTGATCAGTGTGTTAGTAGTTTCAAAAAAATAAAGAGAATTCACAAATAAGAGCAGCCATGTCACCCTGCATCTCTTGCCTGGTCGCCCACTATAGCTAAGCAGGGTTGAGCTTGGCCAGTATCTGGATGGGGTCCTCTTGGGGAAAACTAAGTTTTCCGCTGGATAAGGTATTAGGGAGGCCAGCAGGGGGTGCTCACCCTGTTGTCTATGTGGGTCCTAATGTCCCAGTATAGTGATGGGGACACTATACTCTAAAAAAAAAAAGCACTGTCATTCGGATGAGACTTTAAGCTGAGGTCCTGACTATCTGTGGTCATTGTAAATCCCAGGGCACATCTTGTAAAGTGTACAGGTGAAACCCCTGTGTTCTAGCCAAATTCCCCACATTGGCCCTTCTCAATCATGTCCTCCTCATAAAACCCATCCATGAATTAGCTCTATAACTCTACTCTCTCCTCTACACCAATAGCAAGAGTGTGTTGAGCGCACACTATGGCTGCCGTCGCATCATCCAGGTGGATGCTGGACACTGGTGATTCCCCCTATACTATATAAAGTGATTTGAGTGCTTAGAAAAGCATAATATAAATGTAAGGAATTATTATTATAAATAAAATGAGATTTGCAAATAAAAAAAATATTTACAAATATACAGTACTGTGCAAAAATTTTAAGCACTTGGGAATAATTGAACCAATGAACCAATTCTCCCAGGTACACCTGGAAACAGTTTTTCTTGGTTGTTGGCAGATAGGATGATCCAAGATTCTTGGAGATTTTTTTACTCTCAATTGCTTCTCTCTCTTTATTTAATCTTAGACTGGCATGATGTTCAGTGGGGGGCACTGTGTGGACCATGACATCTGTTGCAGGGCTCCCTGTTCATCAATTTGCACAATGTTTGTGAGTCTAACATTTATATTTCCTATTGACACAGTAAAGCTGATGATATAAATAACCATCTTAAGACAAATGCTTTTGTGAAGACTTTTGCACACTACTGTATTTTCACAAGCTCTTGCTGACAATGACGATGAAATGAAGAACCCAAGTGCAATTTATTAAACAAAAGTGTGATCCAAAATACCCCAACTATAAATGTGAATGAAACATAAAACATGAACTTGACTTGGCTTGGCTTGACATAACCTTAACTTGACTATAAACGATGACTACGTTACCAAACACAACCAGTTACATTAACACTAGGGAAACATGACATGAAACAGGAAATAAACTTTCAAAATAAAAAGACATGAAATACATGAACCAACAAAACAGACATTTTTGTGAATTTGTGAATCGCACAGATTTATTTGTGGATCGCTTGCTGTGCATTTGTGGATGACAGCTCTCAGAGCTGCGGGCAATCAGCAAATTGGTTGACTCCACACATCATCTACTCAAGCCAATCAGATAATGGCCACATTACTCCAACCAATCATGCTTCATTTGACTATATCATGAGTATGGAACCAAGGACTTACAGATAAGCTCAGGGACCACAAACTTTTAAAGAGATGGATGCAATCAAAGGAATAATGTGACGTAAGGTTCATATTTTCTCTTCGTTATAAACGCGTGTCTTGTTAAATGTCGATAGCTGCAAATTGCCCATTTGTAGAGTGTCTTGATCATTAGCTTTATAGCTATGGTAACCTGGCTGACTTTATGAGTGTTATTTCAATTTTAACCAAGTTTCTTGACTGAAACTCCTAGCTAAATAATAGAAAATATATGTATGTGTATTAGACACTACAAAAGATCAATAGTACAGATAATGCCTTTATAAAACATATTAGATGATCTTAGGAGCACAAACCATAAATTCATACCCTACATTACACAGTGTACAAGATCTGCTATGCCAATAATTTGGTTTCACATTATGTTAATGTATATCATAAAAGCAGTTGTAAGGGAATACTTATAGAATTTTGCATTTTAGCACTTTTGTGTGAATGTTTTAGGACTTTCTATTACAGGGTCCCTTCATAAAATACAGCATCATGTTCTGACAGTGATAATTGACTCTTTAGTTACTGCCATCTTTTTCAGGTGTTTCCCCTGTGTACTGCCCATCAACTTTGAGCACTTGACTCACCTGCTCCAAAACTCAGTGGTTCCAGCTCCAATACAGGACACCTTTTATAATGTGTAATATGAGATTCTTTATTTTCTGTTATTCTGTTATATTCTTTAAGTTACAATGTCATGTCTTGATGTGAAAGTGCAATACAACATTTAAATAAACCATAACATTGTCTTTGGGTTGACTTACTTACAAATGAAAAAATCTGTCATTTACTCACCCCTCATGATTTTTTAAAACCTGTCCTATTTAGTTCCTTTCTGTTAAATGGAGATGCTGCTAATGAGGCTGTCAGTCCCTATAATAATTCCTGACATCTCCTTTTGAGTTCTTCTCACAAAAGAAAGTCAGTCGTTTGGGTTTAGAACAACATGCCAATGAGTATAAATGATGACTCATCTCATTTGACATAATATTTTTTGTCATTTAGTTGACAAATCTTTTATTGAGTTCTATCAAGGCATTTTGAGGTAAATTGGTTTTAAATCGCATCTGTTTTTTTTAAACACTTTAAAGCAAGTTTGTTGGCTAAAAGGAATGATTTTTTTGGTCACTAATTACAGGTTGTCATGCATGTAACTACAAAAGACAATACATTTGAGAACATGTATTTACACACACAAACACTGGAACTGAACATTATAACTGGAGTGCTTGCATTTTGCTTGAGTTTGTACATGAACATCCTCATTGCCATTTATCAGCTGTCTGGGATGGATACACAGGGTAAGAGCATCCAGCACAAATGACTGGATAAATAACAGGTACATGTTAAAAACAAGTCATGTAAGAACATGTTACACAAACAAGATTGGGTCATGGAGCTTTGTGATGTCTTACATATACACATACATACATCTACATTAACATACTGTGAAACCAAATTATTGGCATAGTAGATCTTTTGAGAGAAGCCCAGTTTAATGAGACAGTCATGTGATCCACTCTGCACTATCCTGTCAGCGGAGCTAACATAATGAGGTAAGCCTGGTTGACGCGTGTCACGTGCACACTTGCACCTGTAGGATAGAATAGAGCGCGTCTCGTGCGCGATTCTCGGTGGATCGCAAAACACTCAAGCGAAACCCATTTTTAAGCACCCCCCACTCATCATCTGGAACGTAGATAAGCATAGTTAGCCGGATTGATGTGAGTAACCGCGCCACCATGAGGACCTACTAAGTAGTGGGAATTGGCCATTCCAAATTGTGAGAAGGGGATAAAATAAAAAAATTAAAAAGCAAAGGATTTAACAGTGGATTTAATACTTTAAAATGTCCATCCTGTTAGATAAAATTACTGAAATCTCAAAGATATGAATATTTAAAATATGCTTGAACAAATCTTAAAATGTACTTAAAATGAACAATCCCTCACTAAGCAATGGCTAACTGTATCTCTTTAATTTCATCTGATTAGGTCTTTGTGATCACACAGGAAACTGAAAAGCTGCCTCCACATCTTCAAATACTCTGAATTCAATCCCATGCTTACTGACAAGGGGCATCCCTCATCAGACAATTTTGCATCATTTTAAACATGTTCACATTTCCCTGTGGTGCTACTGATACAGGTTCTGGTGTCATGGAAACCTGGAGATAATTAATTTGTATTAATTTTATTTTGGAGAGGTTTTATGTTGGACTGCTAAACTTGAGGTTGCTCAATGTTTTGATATTCCTACTTTAAGTGTGATTTATAGTAAGAATTTATTCAATTTGAGTAAAAGGCAAGTGCAATCTACATTCAGCAATCCAACAACATATATGAAATAAATGAAACGAATGTAAAATTCAAGTCACTTTCAGGAGGAATATCAAATTATTGTGCATCCTCGAGTTTAGCAGTCCAACATAAAATCATTTTACAGTAAAAATTAGTGCAATCAACTCTCAGTAATATACACACCCAACTTACCACATACAAACAATCTCTCTCCCCCGCCTTCTTTTCCTTCCCTCCCTCCACATTCTACCTCTCGTCCTCTCTCTCTCCCTCCCCCTCATCTTACAGTAAAATTAGTGCAATTCAAGCAACAGTTTTTCAACAACATTTTTCTAACAGGAATATCTAAAACTATTGCAATCTGAATTAAATCTCAGTGGGGCAAGGAATATAATTGAAACCATTTACAGTCTGTAACAGTCAACGCCATTTTCTCACTCATACATGGCCGTTAAAGTAAACAGAAAATACAAAATGGCCATAAAATATAATTTGATGATGCATGGTGTAAAGATACATTAGCAGCGGTGCAGAAATTACTTTTAACATGGGCGATGAGGAAACATTCAGAAAATCTATTTTAAGTGACTACTGCTAACAGAAACACGTGTTGTAATACTAATAAGTCATGTTTGGGTGGGGGCAAAAAGTAAACAGGACTTACGGTGCTGCCATATTGACAAGCGCTCCGTGATGCTTTCGCTTCAAGTGTTCGTACATGTCGGTTGTACTGCTGTGATGAGCCATTTCCAACTTGAATAGCTTACACAGCACCACATTGTTGGGTCTCTGGCTAAAATACTCCCACGCTTTAGATGACCGTGGGAGTTGACCACAGCTTGTTCTTCAGGGAATCCATGCTTAAACCAGGTGCTGCCATTTTAATTATTCCATTGCGACACATCGATGCATGTTATGCAAAACGTATTTATGTAATCGATGACGTCGATTACGACGATGAATCGTCCCAGCCCTAATTTAGAGGTTGGTTTTTCGCTCTAAAATTTTATTTTTACTCCACTAACGGTTAGGTTTAGGTTTCAGGTTTGGATTAGGAGTAAAGTTAATAAAATATGCATTCCTGTTGACTGTTTTGTTGCATTCAAGTCATGTCGGAATGATTATATTGATGAGATTAGCGCACATGAATGCCATCTCAGAGTTGGAATCTCTGATTTTTTGACTTTCCCAGTTGGGGGCGTGCCAAATTAAAATTCATGACGGAAGCACATTGTTATTGGTAATAATTCAGTTTTACTTGAGGATTTTGACTGTGTAGTATAGTTTGTGTGCATTTTTTTGTATTGTTAATGAAGAATAAATATAAAACTTGCCAGAAAATACAAAAACACATGTATGATAAATAAATAAAGCATTTATTACACACCCAATGCATGGCTTTGATCTTTATTTTGTTGCATTGGTGCTGAAAAAGCTTCCTGTCTTCATTTGTAAAGTGAAAAATAGAGGAAGAAATATGGTAATGCAAAATAGATAAACCACATTGTATTTACGATTTCCAACCTCAAAACTACAAACTTACCAGGAGGACTTGAACACACCATATTATATCATTAACAACTAAAAATGAGTGCTGCCAGTCAGTTAAAATTCTTAATCGTGATTAATCGCATAATTTTTTGTAGTTAATCGCTATTAATGGCAGATTTTAAAACTGCTGAAATTTGACACTATACATAATTATTTTCCTGTCCAAATGCATTTGTTTCCTTCTTAGGAAAGAAAACAATATAATGCTTTATAAACGTTTTCCGAACAAAACCTTCCACAGTATTAAGATCTGATTTAAGCACCAATTTAAGTAATATTAAATGAATCCCAAAGTCTACCTGGGAGGCTGACTAATTGAAAGAACTAGTCCCAACATAGGTTACATATTCATTGCAATGGGCATTAAATATCTTAAACTCAAATCCTCCAAAATCTGACAGTAGACTGTGGCTCTCCACTTTGTTACAGCAATTGCGAAGCCGCATTCACAATTCGTTTCAGGGCGTCAACACCAGCGGCACTTCGAACTCAACATGAAAAGCACTTACATACAAAAAAAAAAGTCTCATTATGAATTTGGTTATAGTTAAGACATGGCATGCTTCTGTGGTAATTAAAATGTGCCTAAAAAATACTGAAAGGGCTAAGAACTCCTTTCTCTATTTTATCATTGACAGGGAAGCGCTGTCAGAGATACTTTAATTTTCTGAGATAACACCCTCCACAGCTCAATCATAGGAGAGAGCGTAACGGCCATAGAATGTCTATGGAACTGCCACATTATGCTAAGCTTGCTGGCTCCATTAGGCAGAAGGGCTCTGGTGTGTGTGTGTGTATGTGTGTGTGTGTGTGCACGCGCTGCGATGTGCCAATTCATGTGCCAATTCGATTTGTTTGCATTTGAAGGTGCCGGTGGGCAGCATGTTCCATGTCTTGGCAACATTCAAGTTGTCATAACTTTCCCTTGCACTTTCACAGGTGTAGAAGAACAACTCTCATCCCTTGTACTTGTCATCCCAGACTTTCAACAGCAAAGTTCGCCTGCTGGTTGGAGCAAATGTTCTGTATAGGCTGCAAGGTGTAGAGAAAGAAGGAGCCAAGTTCTTCTAAATGCCTGGTGCCAGCAGTGATTATGCTTTGCTCTTTTAGCATGTAGCTCAGAGTTATGAGAGCGAAGAGCAACTTTTTCAAGTCAAAGTACCTGAAAATGTCACATCACTATCCCAGCCAAACAGAAAGTCTGTATCCCTGGTCAAGTAAGAGTAAAGAGGAGCATTCCAAAGACCTCATTTGTTCTAGAGCAACCTTAGTTCTTTCCATTGCCTGGTGGGTTATCCCTTGAAAGAGCTGTTGTGAGTGTCCCACACAGAGATTGCTCCAAGATTCCTGTTACTCTCAGGAATGAGACATCATTCTTCATCCCAAGTGTGTAATTGCTGAGCTGAGGGCTACCTATAATGTTCTGCCTTTGAAGTCTGAGCTGCTATCTTGTTCCGCTCAGGTGCTGAGTGGAGAGCTCGTGTTCAATCTTTCACCAATTCCTGAAGACCGCAAGAAGCGTATTATTAATAAATTCAAGTCCATACCTGAAGCCATTGCTGTTGATGACTTGATGAGTTGTATGGTCATACTACTGTAGTGAAGCACCATATTTGACTCCAAGACGAGACATGTGAGGCTTGTTGGAGTCCAACCTTATGCCTCAAGGTGTCACGAATGCACCTAGTACCTTCCAGAGGCTTATGGAAAAATATGTCAGAGACCTTAATTTGAGTGAAGTACTTGTGTTTTTAGATGGCCTTATTGTCTTTTCCAAAACACTTGAGGAACATGAAATATGACTGATGTGATTGTTAAATCGGCTGAAAGAGTAAGGTTTGAAGTTGTCCCCATTAAAATGCCATTTATTTAGGTCCTCTGTGAAGTATCTTGGTCATGTTGTGGATGCTGATGGAGTTCACACAGATCCAGAGAAGATTTCAGCTTTGAAGGATTGGCCTCAGTTTTCTAACAGGCAGGAGCTAAACTGCTTCTTAGGTTTTGCTGGGTATTAAGGTGTTCTGTCGAAGGTTACTCTAAAATAGCCAAGCCGCTATTTGGGACTATGCTGGATATAGTTCTTCGAAGAAAAAGGGCAAGGTCTATAAAGAGAGAAACCCCAAACTTACTCTAATTGGGAAACTCACACCTTGCACATGGATGCCTGTAGAGAAGGGCTAGACACTGCTCTCTACCGAAAAGAAGAGGGCAAGCTTCATGTGATAGCCTATGCCAGAGGAATTACCCCACACATAAGTTAGAGTATTTAGGATTGAAATGGGCTGTCTGTGAAAAGTTCAGTGACTTCCTGTATGGCACTGAGTTTAGAGTACTTACAGACAATAACCCGTTGGTGTATGTGCTGACCACAGCAAAGATATCCATGTACAAAATTAACATATAGTACAGAGCTGGATCTGACAATAAAGATGCAGATGGGTTGTCTAGGAGACCACATTATCCACCGGAGGAAGATGACGCTTTCCTTAAAGAGGAAAGGGCCATTGATAATCTGAAACAGCGGTTCTCCCAAATGGATACAATGATTTTCAACAAGGTGTTCTCTGCTTTATGTCAGCACCAGTCAGTTACCTTGACAAGTGAAGTTCCAGAAGCACCAGAATTCATTGTTCTTGCCTAGTCTTTAGCTTTTTGTGCTTCATCAGTCCCTGAAAGCTTTGCCTGTTCAGGTTATGAGACCCTACCAGGAATGACCCATGATGTTTGGTATCAAGCACAGAGGAAGGATTCATCTTTGCGAAGGATTATCTCTTTTGTGGAACAAGATTGGAAACCCAGCTTTAGACAGACCAGCCTCGAAATTCCTGAAGTCAAATTGCTCCTAAGGGAATGGAATAGGCTTGAACTACGAGATGTAGTGTTATACAGGGAGTGGACAGACCATGGAGCTGTGCTTCACCAATTAGTTTTGCCTCAACAAATACACAGAGAGAGCACTGAAACGTGTTCATGATGATGTACATCTTGGTTTTGAGCGTGCGATCAACCTTGCTCATGCCAGGTTGTTTTGGCCTAGGATTGCTAAAGATATCGAGAATAGATACCATACATGTGAGAGATGTTTTAGGTGGAAAGTAATACCATAAAGAGCTGCTCCCATGGAATCCATACAGACAACATTCCCACTTGAGTTAGTGTGTATGTATTATGTAACACAATTTTTGTTCCTTGGTAGTGAAGTAATTGCTTATGCCTCAAAAGTACATAAAATAGATATTATTAACCACAATCATTGCTTTTGTGACCAGGAAATGTACCTATTTCCAATGAGAAAATGGGCAAATGTGTGTCTTTTCGTTCACATAGAGTCAGAAAAAACAACATATGAATCCAAATTATTGTATTAATAATAAATTAATTCAAAAATCTTTTTCAAGATTTATGATTATACTGTAAATCATTTTCACGAATCAGCCCCCAAATGTAGTCTCCCGTCATGTTCTTGTTATACTGTCCTTGGCAGTGCCATTCAAAGTCCAGTATATCCTGGTGGAAGCACTTGCCTTGCTCCTCCGAGTATGCTCCCAAGTTCTCCTTGAATTTATCAAGTATCAAGGATATGGACTCTGAGGAACATCCTACAGCCCATTGTGCCATAGTTCGTCACCAGAGTCTCAACCAGTCCCACATAGTTTTCGGCCTTGTGACTGCCCAGGAAGCCCCGAACCACTGCGACAAAGCTGTTCCAAGCTGCTTTCTCCTTACTAGTGAGCTTATGGGGGAATTCATTGCACTCCAGGATCTTCTTTATCTGTGGTTCGACGACGACACCGGCTTTGACCTTTGCCTCAGAGTGCTTAGGGAAGAAGGCTTAAATGTACTTGAAGGCTGCTGACTCCTTATCTAGAGCTCTGACAAATTGTTTCATAAGGCCCAATTTGATGTGCAGTGGTGGCATCAGCACCTTCCGGCGGTCAACTAGTGGCTCCGACTTGACGTTGTTCCTCCCCAGGGTGAACTCGGTCCGCTGTGGCCAGTCCTGCCTGTGGTAGTGTGCTTTGGTGTCACTGCTGTCCCAAAGGCAAAGATAGCAGGGAAACTTGGTAAAACCGCCTTGGAGACCCATCAGGAATGCCACAATTTTGAAGTCTCCTATGACCTCCCAGCCATACTCATCATACTTCAAGGCGTTCAGCAAGGTCTTGATATGTATCCACTTAGGCAGCTGGAACTAAACTGAACTGGAGGGCTTAAGGCCCCTGTATTTATACTACTACTTATATTACTGGAAAGTTCTAGAAGTTAATCCAAGTTTACTCAGCACTGAATCTATATGGAGTATTCAGGAAAATATGTACATTTCAAACTATTACTTTCCTGGTCACAAAAGTAAAGTTTAAGGGGAATAATTTCTATTTTCTAGACTTTTGAGGCATAAGCGATTAAAAAAAACCACACACTACCAGGAACCAAAAAATAAAATACAATTTGTTACGGTGATCTGTCCCTTGAGCCAGACAGTCACGACACCAGAAATATATTGATATCATTGGTACTGATCATATCACAAAATTTGCTGTGGCAATACCAACAAGAAACCAGAAAGGTAAGACAATCACAAAAGCACTATGGGAGAACTTCACTGTCCATTATGGGTTCCCAAGTCTTCCAATAGCGACCAAGCAAGAGACTTTGAATCTCAAATTGTTTGTGAATTGTGCACCCTCATCGGAGCTGAGAGGGGGAGAACGGCACTTTATAGTCCTTGTGGAAACCCGGTTGAGAGATTTAACAGAATGCTGCTTAGTACGCTTGGAACCCTTGATGAAAAAGACAAATACAACTGAAGAGACTTTGTGAAACCATTGGTAAATGTGTACAATTGTACCCAAAATTCTCGCATTATGAATAAATGTTCGGTTGGCAACCCAAACTCGTTAAATATTTGTAATTAATCACGTGTTACCACGTTAATTCTGACAGCTCTACTAAAAAAAACATTTTTAGTGCCAACCTATGTATATTTAACCTCAACAACACTTACAGCTTTGGCCACTGGAGGCAGTGGTTTGAATTTTGGCAAGCATAGACCGATTTCAGTTGAAGAACTTTCTACCAACTTTCATCAAATTCACAGTGTAATCAGTCTGAAATATTCAATTTGAAATGAAAAAACTGCCTGAACTTGACTAGAGCATATTTCTGAAAGTCTGGTATAGTAATAATTCCCTAAATTACAACAATAGTAGGTTCTTCATAACAGGAATGACCCAGTCTACCAAGGACATGCATTTGCCTATAAATTCAACAAGAAACAACATTTGTTTGCAGGACATGTACTTTCATCAATCTTTAACCCGATGCTTAAAATCCTCAGTTTTTACCTATTCGTCTATAAATTACTGTCAATAAACAATCAATATCTAATTTAAATGATAATAGTAGGTTAAGGCCACCATTGATCATCTGTTGAGAGCAAACCAGCCAGTGGCCTTGAGCACAGCCAACATTTCTAAGACAGCCCCGCTGCGCTTTTGTTTCCAATATTATTATTTTGGAGACAAAGAGAAGCTAAAAACTGGTGAAAACCTCAAAAGAAATAAAAGCAAACATGAGAATAAAATGATTGAGTTTTGAACCTGATTCAGCCTTTGATTGGTGCAATCACACAAACTTAATCGGCAGAATCCTGGGGCGGCTGAATGCTCTTTACTTATAATACGGCTTGCTTATTCCAACTTATTTATTTTTCTATCTCTCCTACTTTTAGTTTTTTGTAAACATGAGCTAAATCATTCCAATCTTTTCAACCACACTAAAAATGAACTGTTGTTGTCTTCAGAATTACAATGAATCCCTGTGAAAGGCAAAAAACGAATGTGACACTCACTCAATTATCAAGTGATATGGGCATATCAAAATTGACTGATACTGTGATATGCAAACACATTCTCTTTAATGAAACAAAAAATGCAGGGAAAATTATCCTGATTGCACGTAATGTATTCAGACATCTCTCTCTCTGTGATGGTCTGTCCTCCAGTATCTGTGATAAGAGAACACTGCTGTAGGCTCTCTTCAGAATTGTATCCACTGGATGAAGACCATGCATTAGCCTCATTCTTTCAGTGCACCTGTGTAGCACTTACTTTCTGGCTATTAACTAGTAGAATAATAAATAACTTGTTATATATGCCAATCTATGGACCAGCGTTTCAGAAGAAACAGATTCGCTGCTGAGAAAGATGCCACAACAACTGTGAACACTCGTTTGAACACACACTGTGTATTTTCAGTATGACAACTCAGATGAATTACATTGATAAACAAATAAAATAAAATAAAATTATGGATATGTATTTTTTTTCCCAACAAGAATGTAACTTCCCAAATCTTGTGGTTATTTACTTTTTGTTTTTTTTAACAAGATAACATCAGCTCACTATGCTTACTGCAGCGTTCCCTTATTCTATCAGGGTTAAATAAACTCACTTATTGTACTTGTACACACTTGAGTCTTTGGTAAGCAATCAGTATCAATTATCAAAACCTCGAATAAACAATATACAGACAATTAAACAACAAAGATTTCCCAATTGAATAGAATCAAAATGTTCAGTCTTTGTGAAAAGAGTTTGTCGAAAAGTCCATAGAAAAATTAGTTGTCCTTTATCTTTTGACGATGAAAAAGGTCTCCATCCGAGAAAAAAACTAAAGATGAGGAAAATTTATCTTTCTCCTACCAGTCGCAGATTAAATCACTGCAAAGACTTGTCTTTCCTCAGTACCACTGGAAGGCCAGGACCATTCCAGAATACAGGCACCAACACAGCATCACATCAGATAGAGGACATCAATCGAATTTGGAAAAGAACAGAACAACACAAAACAAAAAACCTGACAGAAAATTCCAGAATGGTGCAGGTACAGCACATCCCGTTTAAATCGTTCTCTTTACCATCAACCCATCGACAGAACTCATCTAGAAGATTATTTTCTTTCTGTTTCCCGGAGCGTTGTGACACTGCGCTCATCAGGCATCCGTGCACGAGAAAGAGAACTGCCTCTAACTTCTCGCATAAACCTCGTGCAAAAACCCGGAAATCAATTTTTCCGCTGCGCCAGATTCTGCGCTCGCATTGGCTAATTTCTAGTTCAAAACTCATCACCATTGGTCACAGTAATACCCAAATGAAAATATACTTTAGTATGAAATTAATATCTTTCTTTTATGATGTTACTTCTATTGAATAGTTTTCAATAATTCTCCCCTTATTATATTATTATATTAATAACAATAACAATTTTTTCTCTGTTACTCCTTGGTAACCTTGGTTACACTTGGTTCCCACCAAATCAAATCAACTAAAACATCTGATAAGAAAAAATGCGTCAACTGTTAAGAAATTACAGGTTTCTGTGTAAAGATAGGGTCGATAATCTTAGATATGTTAGAAGCCTAATTTTTTTCTGAATGAAAAACTTGATTTGAACATTTCTCCAGATAGATAATAAGTCTTTACAGTAAATACTATTTTTGTAACATAAGTTAATGTTCAAGTTGAAAAACTTGAAAGAACTTGAACTTTGAACTTGGATCATTTTTAAATAAAAAAGTTAAATACCATTTGTTATAACAAAACTAGTTTGTGATCGTGTATCAGTCAGTTAGTGAATTAACAATTAATTCAGTAAAGGGCTGGATGTTAATACAGATTTCCTAATTTTATTCGGATTCACAGGCTCTCTATTCAATATGATTTCAATTTCATTTGATATGATTCTATTCAATTTCAATTCATATGGGTATATTAAAGTTATAATGTCCATTTTGAAATTCTCTCTCAGCTAATGTTGATATTTATACAGGTAACCTTCTAAATAGGTACATTATGAGTATATTCATTATTGCTTTTTAAATTAACAAATCAATGTATTCCATCATATATTAAGTTACATACACTTAGTGAGTAATTTATCAGGAACACTATGGTCCTAATAAAGTGCCCGACGTGGTGTTCTGCTGTTGTAACCCATCCGCCTTAACCCTCTGGGGTCTGAGCATGTTTTGGGCCCTGGAGAAGTTTTGACATGCCTTTACATTTGTGCTTTTTTCAGTTGCTTAAAAACACATTAATGGCTAAAATCTGATAAAACTGTATTCAGCACAAAATGGGCTACAATAATATATGAGCAACATGTGTGTACATGTTTGTATTTTTGAAAAAACAACATTTTTAAGTCATTGAAATAAGGCCATATAACACATACTAAACATTTGTCCACAAGACTGGATCTTGTAGCCTAGAGTTTTTGCTACAAAATGATGTGAAAACCATCCTGATCACTCATTCATACAAAACAATATAGTAATTTAACTTTTGTAAGACATTTTTAGTTTTAGAAAGGTCATATGCGAGGAGGCGTGAACTATCATGAATATTGATTGTAATTCACACCGGAGGAGACAAAAGACCCCTCCCCTGCGGCTATCAATGAGGAATGTGACAGAAAGAGAATGAATATGAGGAGACTTAATGATCAAAATCAAGTTTTAAGGTAAAAGAAGTCATCTGACTATACATTTTCTTTACATAAAGATTTGACTTAATTTTAGACCTACACTACCGTTTAAAAGAGTCTCTTCTGGTGACCAAGGCTGGATTTATTTGATCCAAAATACAGTAAAAACAGTGATATTTTGAACTATTTTTACAATTTAAAAGAACAGTTTTCTATTTGAATATATTGTAAAATCATTACTGCAGTCTTCAGTGTCACATGATCCATCAGAAATCATTATAAGATAGTGATTTTCTAATATGGGCATATTTAAAGTGCATTTTACTCATTTAACCTCAACACATATTTGCAAGCACAAGCTTTGTTGATGATAATGAGGCAGCATAAACACTAGATAAAATATAATCTTGGCTTGATCAAGTCTCTCTTCAAAATACAAATGTTCATCAGAGTCCTGCTCTTCTTCTGAGGAAAATGTGAACTCTTCCTTACTATCCAGGAGTTTCCTCACCTGTGTATCTTGCAATCTTTCAAACTTGCAGAAAAATGAACTAACTATACACTCACTTAAAGGATTATTAGGAACACCATACTAATACTGTGTTTGACCCCCTTTCGCCTTCAGAACTGCCTTAATTCTACGTGGCATTGATTCAACAAGGTGCTGAAAGCATTCTTTAGAAATGTTGGCCCATATTGATAGGATAGCATCTTGCAGTTGATGGAGATTTGTGGGATGCACATCCAGGGCACGAAGCTCCCGTTCCACCACATCCCAAAGATGCTCTATTGGGTTGAGATCTGGTGACTGTGGGGGCCATTTTAGTACAGTGAACTCATTGTCATGTTCAAGAAACCAATTTGAAATGATTCAAGCTTTGTGAAATGGTGCATTATCCTGCTGGAAGTAGCCATCAGAGGATGGGTACATGGTGGCCATAAAGGGATGGACATGGTCAGAAACAATGCTCAGGTAGGCCGTGGCGTTTAAACGATGCCCAATTGGCACTAAGGGGCCTAAAGTGTGCCAAGAAAACATCCCCCACACCATTACACCACCACCAGCCTGCACAGTGGTAACAAGGCATGATGGATCCATGTTCTCATTCTGTTTACGCCAAATTCTGACTCTACCATCTGAATGTCTTAACAGAAATCGAGACTCATCAGACCAGGCAACATTTTTCCAGTCTTCAACTGTCCAATTTTGGTGAGCTCTTGCAAATTGTAGCCTCTTTTTCCTATTTGTAGTGGAGATGAGTGGTACCCGGTGGGGTCTTCTGCTGTTGTAGCCCATCCGCCTGAAGGTTGTACGTGTTGTGGCTTCACAAATGCTTTGCTGCATACCTCGGTTGTAACGAGTGGTTATTTCAGTCAAAGTTGCTCTTCTATCAGCTTGAATCAGTCAGCCCATTCTCCTCTGACCTCTAGCATCAACAAGGCATTTTCGCCCACAGGACTGCCGCATACTGGATGTTTTTCCTTTTTCACACCATTCTTTGTAAACCCTAGAAATGGTTGTGCGTGAAAATCCCAGTAACTGAGCAGATTGTGAAATACTCAGACCGGCCCGTCTGGCACCAACAACCATGCCACGCTCAAAATTGCTTAAATCACCTTTCTTTCCCATTCTGACATTCAGTTTGGAGTTCAGGAGATTGTCTTGACCAGGACCACACCCCTAAATGCATTGAAGCAACTGCCATGTGATTGGTTGATTAGATAATTGCATTAATGAGAAATTGAACAGGTGTTCCTAATAATCCTTTAGGTGAGTATGTTTTCAAGGCACAGTCGGGGGCGTTCACCATTTGCATTGATCGCTTCAGCACATTACCGTATGAATGGCGCCAGTGAGTCAGTCGACCCCAGAGGGTTAAGGTTCGATGCATTGTGTATTCTGAGATGCTATTCTGCTCACTAAAATTACAGAGTGGTTATCTGAGTTACTGTAGCCTTTCTGTCAGCTCAAACTAATCTGGCCATTCTCCGTTGGCCTCTCTCATCAACAAGGCGTTTTTGTCTCAGAACTGCTGCTCACTGGATGTTTTTGACACCATTCTGAGTAAACTTTAATGCAGGGGTACTCAATAGGTGCACTCTGGTCTATATCCTGACCGAAGGACACTGAAATTAAGACCAACATATTTATCTTAACAATAGTTGCTGAGACCCTGATACAGATACTCCCATCTTTTGCTTAAACATACTGTAGAAAACAAAAATGAAGCAAAGTGAAACTAACTTCATCTCTATGAAATGTGAATCAGATGGTTCAGCTAAGCCAGGTCTGTGTCACAATGTTTTTTCTGTTTAAACAAAACTGTTAAAAAAGCTTTTATTTAGCTTCATTAATCAGCATGTTAGAAGCCTTTATTATAATATAAATTTATTTTCTGATTTTGTGAAAATTAATCAGAGATGTCTTCATGGAAGAAAAGCCTATTTATACTTTAAGCAAACAGAATTGTAATGCTTCACAGCCATAACACTACAGACACTATGTAAGCTACATATTATCCGTACCTTTGCTGGGAAGGAAATGGTAGAGACCAGATCTCTCGGAACTTTAATCGAATACCCCATTGACCTCTCTAATCAACAAGATGTTTCTGCCAACAGAACTGCCCCTCACTGGATGTTTTTTGTTTTGGCAGAATTCTGAGTAAACTCTAGAGACTGTTGTGTGTGAAATCCCAGGAGATCAGCAGTTACAGAAATACTCAAACCAGCCTGTCTGAGACAGGGGACAGACGGTGCTATGGTCAAAATAACTGAGACATTGATTTGAAATAACTGAACATGAACTGAAGCTCCTGACCCGTATCTGCGTGATTTTATGCTCTGCTGCCCCACGGTTGGCTGATTAGATAATCGCATGAATAAGTAGGTGTACAGGTGTTCCTAATAAAGTGTTCAGTGAATGTATATTTATTGTTTACATGCATAATTTGTGCTATTTAAAAGTATTTACAGAGATATATTGAACAAGTGCATATAAAATAGTACTCTCTGAAAGAATAGCATCGTGTAAAGCGCTTTGGTAACCTCTGAGGTTAGAAAAATGCGCTATATAAGTGCAGACCAGACCATTTACCATTCAGCGAGCGTCACAGAAGTGTTTTGATTGAGCACATATTAACAGAAGTGGACTAGAATGGATTCTTTACTACATACGTGTTATGTGTGATTAGAATTAAATGTTTATTTTTGTTGTTTATGATCAACAACTGACTGTAAAAAACAGAGAATATATGAAAAGAGACATTATTAAATGAAAAATTATTGTGTGGATCTCGGTTTTGGACACACATTACACAGAGACAAACCAAACTTTTAGTCTTAACAAGAAGTGAAATTATCCCTGTTCTAAACTTTACCAGCCAATACCAATCACAGACATTTTTAGTCGCATAGCAAATATTTTTTGCTGCATATTCCTCAGATTGTAGAGAGTTGCTCCCCTTGTACCATCCAAAGCAATGTCACTCTGCAGAGAACAGTGCCCTCCGCTCTGATCAGAAGGAGCCCTGAACCAAGCTGGGCGCAGATTAAATGAAGCAGCTCTTTCTAAGGCACAGGAGGGAAGATTTGGGTCTGAATACCTAAAATCTAATGTAAGATTAAGATTTCCTTCTTGCTTTCCCTCCTGATGACACAGCAGTTTTGCGCTCTCTAAATGTAGCTGTCCATGGTGCTGAATTGTAATCAGTGACAGCTCTAGGTGTGTGTGTGTGTGTGTGTGTGTATGTGCATGTGATAATTTGGATACACAGGGGTTCGGAGTACATCTACCTACCGCAGGAGAGCAGAGATCCGGCTCTCAATATGTAAGAGTTTCTGAACTGGTTTACGTGGAAGGATACCTTCGAAGATTTGGTTAAAAGAACAGTACACCCAAAACAATTGAAATTATGTAATCATTTACTCACCCTCATATTTTACAAACCCATATGACTTACTTTCTTCTATGTAAAATAAAAGGAGTGGTTAGGCATTACTTTAATCTCAGTCACCATTCACTTTCATTGCATCTTTTTTTTTTTCATATCTCGAAAGTGTTTTGTTGGAGCCATTTCATTGGTTTTGTTAGCTTCAATGATAAATAAGAATGTGCACTAAACTATGAACTAAAATGTTTGTTTTGATATGTTTATGATTATGAAATATATATGATTTATTGATTGATTGAATGTATAAGTTTTGATTGTTTGGATATTCTGAGATGTTAATTTATTTGATTTGTTCCTGTTTTTACCTTTTATTAATTTGGGTAGATAAGGGTGGAGTCCTTACCATTGAAACCAGAAACAAGTTTTAGGCCATTTTTGGTTACAGACACGGGTGGACATGAACGGTTTTCTAGGGATGCACTGATATTAATTTTTTTGGCAAACACTGATTCTGATTTTAACAAAAAACTATAGGCCGATAACAATACTGATATTTTGCGGCTTACCTTATTTTGTCATCAGTTCGCTGTTTTACTCAGGAATGCTTAAATTTACAAAGAAGTACAAAAGCTTTTTCACTGATCTAACCATAAATAATTTACATTGAACATAACAGGCCAAATTTTAAAGAGAGCATCAGTGAAAGATAAATACATGATAAAAATGACTAAACATGCTGATTGATGTGAATTTATTTTATTTTGTACTTCTGTTTTTGCAGTTTAAAATGCAGCAAGTTGCCAAAGTCTGCTGGTTTCAAAGTGTTTTGGATGGTTTCCCTCATGCAGCCTATTCTGTAGGTAAGTACCACTTTCACAACTGTCATGTTCCATTTTTTTTTTTTTTTTGCAGTTTTCTGCATTAATGTGAGAACGAATCAAAATAAAAATGCAAATGTTCTTAGGAGTGCCAACCCTTCTAGACAATGTAGCTACTATTATACCTGGATTGTGCATTTGAATTCACAGACTTTTTTACACAGTGTGTTACTCATCACATAATTAAACCATAGTTTTATGTCTTAATGGCTTAATTTGGTCAATAACTGGCCAATAAACATCGGCAGTCGATTCATCAGTGCATCCCTACTTCTTTCCCTTTTGTTTTTCCACATTTTATTCTATCAAATAAATTTTACAAACTCAAATTAAATCTACACTGCCCAGAGATTATATGCGTCATTTCCACTTTTCATCATCAGGACAGTGGCTCAAAATTGAAGGCTCGGAGCCACAACTAGTCACATTGAATGGTGACTGAGGCTGTCAATCTGCCTGACATCTCCATTTGTGCTCTACGGAAACAGAAAATGTCATACAGGCTAGGAACAATATGCGGGTGAGTAAATAATGACAAAATGTTAATTTTTTGGAGTGAACTATCGCTATAACTGACCGCACTGTGACGCTAGCCAGTTCGTTTCTTCTATTTACCCATCTGTCTCTGTTTATGCAATAATTATAAAGGGCATGCTTTTTTATCTCTTTTGTCAGAGCAATCTGTGGCCTTATGTGTTTGTTTGAACAGCAGTGGTCTTGGTAACTGTTGTCATGCCAACCTCCACCCCCAGTCTTTCCTCATTCTCCTGTATCTTTGAAGAGGGGTTCCAATGCAGACCCGTTCCAACCAATCACGGCAAAGCTCTTATTAACACCGAACAGTCACAGGGAATTAACTGTGTATCTGTATGTCTTTGCCGTTTAAAACTCTCACTTGCTCTTTCACTTTACATATGCGTGTTTGAGTGTGTGCGAGGAGGAGCATGCACTGGCATCTCCCGTGTGGGGGAGGAGGGACGCAGGTGGGAATGATGGAGAGAAGCAGAGAAAAAGAGAGAGAAAGAGTCGAGCAAATGGAAAGATACGGTTGGGGAAAGTGGAAAGCATACAGAGCAGCAATGAATAGATTTTTGCAAGCAAACCTCCGTGACAGTATGATCATTGAACAATATGATGCTGTCAAAACATTCCACTGCACAGTTGAAGTCACTTTGAATCAAGTACAACTTCTCATTTAACGAACTAAAAACAACATCATGTTCATTAGCAGCCAGCAAAACATTAGTATACAACAGCTGACCCAATAGAGACTTACTGCTGTAGTTAAATGTAAATGTGCTCCAGAGAACACAAATCTTCAACAAGCCATGGATAATTAATTTACTCACTGTTTGAATAAATACCATTAACCAGCATGTAAACACTCTTTTGGTATGACTAGTTCAATGCACACTGAAATGCATACTGTATGTTTTACTATCAAACAAGTAATTAAGGATGGCCACATGCAGTGCTTACTTACCATACTGTCATAGTGGATTAATTCAAGCTCATAATCCGGTAGAATATCCGTTCTCTTGTTCACCAGATCCAGGGCCATTTGGGCAGCAGGAAGACAAGCTTGTCCACCCGGCCATCCGCCACTCATAGGGAACAGGGCTCCGATGTAGAGTTTCTTCTTGCCTAGAACGGGGCAGGACCAGGAGAACAGTAAAGTAATGGTGGCCAAAACAAAAGGGAAACTTGACACCCTGCGCCGTCCTTTGCTGTGATGTTGCCAGGATAGTTTGGCCATAGTGGGCAAGATTGTATGCCAACACAGTTTATGATATTCTTGATATTGCCTTACATGAAAGGCAAAGCTTGAGGAAGGGAAAATAAAAAACTATTTGGCAAAGTCACTTTCATGAACGTATTTTGAACAGTAAAAATGTACGTCCCACCGTTAATGCTGAATGTATTCTCATGTGAATGCTGCAATGCTAATAACCATAAACATTTATGTACCTTTATATAGTTTTATATGCGCTAAAATTACACTTTTAATTTTGTTCCGTTCAAGACGTAAACATAAACGCGACATCGATGAAGACTGTTCAAAGGCATGTGTCTAATTAATGTAGTAAAACTGTACACACCGGCTATATTAGCGTCGTGTTAATAAGGTCAATTAAGACGCAAACGTCTCGCGCTCGTTCGCGTCTAACCGCGAGATTTCACCTCAACTATCAACGTAATAAGTGTATAGTAGTAGCGTTAAACGTACGAAGTTTTAAGAATGCACGAAGTTTTAAATGTCGTAGACGACATTAAGGTCACGAAGCCAAATTAACTGATATTAAAAATGAACCCACAACAGAATAACGGCTAATACAAAATATACAGTATATTTTAACGACGTCAAAACAATAATTTGTCACCACAGTGACTAAGTCAGTTACTCTCTGAAAATAAATATCAGAGTTTTAGGTCCTATAGAAATTTCTACTCACGCTTCTCCCGAAACCAGCGCCAGATATATCAAAGAAATGAACGTTACATCTGTTTACAAAACCGCAGTGTTATATACTGTCCACTATCATCCTTTTTGCGTCTCTTAGAAAAAAATTAAACGCTGTATTCAGCGAGAAGAAAGCCAGTAAATTAAGGATGTAGAAACGGAAGACAGAAAATTTCGTTGAGGCTGATAGGTATAAAATCCAGTGAGAATGAAACAAAAGAAACGAACGAAATAAATGCTGAACGAAGTCGTATTGGTGTGTATTTGTGCGTAGGATGCAGCAGGGATACTGAGAGAGGAAGCGTGTAGGCTGAGAAAAAGCGTGTGTGTGTGAGAGAGAGAGAGAGAGAGAGAGAGAGAGAGAGAGAGAGAGAGAGAGAGAGAGAGAGAGAGAGAGGTAGGTTGATTGTTTGAAAGAGGTAGATTAGTGAAGGGGGGCTCACTTTCATTCTCCATTTCACAAAGCACTTTGAATTTCCAATCCCTTAAAACCCAACATCTCATGTTTGTTATCCTCTTCCTCCAACCTTCTCCAGCAACTACACCCAAACCATCCACCTCCCATCCTTAACTGGAAACACACACACTCTATGCCTTCTCTTACTGTCTCTGCCACAAACATTAATTACAAACACAATTTAATTATCAATGGGGGCCCACCATTGGTAATAATTTCTCTCTTGCACACAATTGCACATTCTGACACACAATTTCCCAATTTACTCTTTTTTTGCTGCTTCAAAATGGCACTCACTTTCTGAGACTATTTTCTATTGCGTCAATGTAAGAACTGAATCTGTCCAGAATCATTAGGCAGATACGGCTGTACACTACATTATGAATCACAAGCTCTGTTCTTCTCCCACACACCTTCAATTCCACTGCACCATCTCATACACACTAATCCTGCACCTTACAGTGAAAACATTGTGGTAAACAATGTGTGCGCTGCATGCCATGGAGGAGTACCAATGTGTAGTCTTCAATAATGTATCTCAAAACTGATGGGCTGACACAGATCCTTACACTAACTCTCTCCTCATCTCACTCTCTCACCTTCCCCTGAACCCAATGGGGGTTTTTTGTGCCTTCAATTTAACGTGCAGACGTCATTTCTCTACATGTTCAGTGGCTGCAGAAACACATTCCCTCTCCCCATAATCCTGAGAGTTGATGAGAATCTCTTCGCCAGTCTATCTGTTTTCTCTCAGCTGTGTTTATTCCCTGCCCACTCTTGACTGATCTTGCAACTTCTCTCATTGCAAGAGCACACTGCAAGCTTGCTACCCCAGTTACATCACATCAGTACTCTAAGGTAAGGGTGACATGGGCCATGATCAAGCTGACAGCAAAATGAATAATTAAACTCAGACCAGAAACATCAGATATCACTTTTGCTAGGTGCCTTAAGTACTTGAGAATTTTACATCATATTTTTGTCGACATTTTGGTGTCAAGCTTGTTAGCAACTGTGGGATCTACTTGCATTAAAGTCAACATGAAGTCAAAGTTGACACTATTTTCTTTATTAATACATGTTACTGGTCTTTGTGCATGACTCAGTGCACTTTATTCGAAATAATAATGTTTGTCAAAATAAAAGTAATAATACATTTCAAAGTAATAACTTGTTCCGCCTCTGAAACATCTTTCCTTTTATGTTTTCATCATCACAAAGGCTGCAAGGCTATTAGTTAATGTTATACAACAGTTAGTTCCAGTCCTCTCATCATTTACTCTCCCTCATGTCATCCCTGATGTGTATGACTTACACAAACAAAGATTTGTTGAAGAATATCTCAGCTCTGTAGGTCCATACAATACAAATGAATGGTGATCAGGCCTTTGAAGCGCCAAAAAGGAGATAAAGTAAGACACATGGTTTAATGTCTTCTGAAGCGATCCAGTTGGTTTTGGGTGAGAACAGACCAAAATATAACCACTTTTTCACTGTACATATTCTCATTGCTGTCTCTAGACACAATCATGATTTCAAGCTCAATTACACTAACTAGTGCTTGACACATGCTCAGATCGCTAGATGGCACTATAGGAAGTGTAATCAAGCTTGAAATCATGATTACCAAGGAGACTGCTGTCAAGACGTACAGTGAAAAAGAAGTTATATTTTGGTCTGTTCTCACCCAAAACCAACTGGATCACTTCAGAAGATATTGATTCAAATACAGTCTGATGGATTATGTTTATTATGACTTTATCTCCTTTATGGAGCTTCAAAGAACTGATCACCATTCACTTGTATTGTATGGACCTACATAGCTGATAAATTCTTCAAAAAAATGTATTTGTGTTCTGCAGAAGAAAGTCATACACATCTGGGGTGGCATGAGGGTGAGTAAATGATGAGAGAATTACAATTTTTGGGTCAACTATCCCTTCTAGCCAGCAGGTGGTGACAAAAGACTGTCTTGTGTGTTCTTTGAGCAAGTTGAGCTGACGTTGACAAACTGTGTTGTCAGTTTGTGCTCATATTTCTTTGAAGTCATCTGGATTCCTCTCTCACACCATGATCGCTCAAATTACTACTACAATATAGCTGAGAAATAGAGTTAAACAAACAGCCTCAGCATAACTGCCAATCACAGCTGAGAGTAGCGACAGATGGGGTAATCAAACGCTCTCTGGGCGCCTACCTGATACAAGTTTCCCAGTTTGGGAGAAAACTTAAACATTCAACATAGCAGAGGAGCGAACACTTTTTGTGTCGCTATAAAATAAGAGTTCCCCATGAATTATACAAGAAAGAAACTAAATGTTTTCTCTCTGACAACAAAACACTTGAACGTGAATTAAATACTCGAAAGATAATTCTGATAGCACGTATGGCAGCATCACTCCACGATTGTATCGGATTACTATCACACTACAGCTGAGGAATAGAGTTAAACTAACAGCTGCAGCATTACTGTTTGTCACTGTAACAGACGCAGGTAATCACACACTTCACACACTCAATCTTTCTCACTCACTCTCTCTCTCTCTCTCTCTCTCTCTCTCTCTCTCTCTCTCTCTCTCTCTTTCTCACTCACTCTCTCTCTCTCATACACATACACTCACATGTCCTTGTTTCTCCAATAACTTGCTAGAAACAGTCCAAGCTGTTATTACTAGTTCTAAAGTGTGTTTTTTTTAATTAGTAATGGAGGCATGGTTACATCTTTTGAAGTAACAACATGTATTGTTGTTAGTGCTGTATTATCCATCTATCAGCCCCATTCACTTTCATTGTAAGTCCCTCATTGTAACCTTGATGTTTGCTTTTTTTAAGAAAAGGAGAAACAAATGGAAATATTTTTTTGGTAATCTGTATTATTATGCCACAAATGCAGTCAATTGATCTTAACTTGTATTGAACCCAGAAATTCCCATACAAATTATTACATTTAAGATGTTTTCAATATGTCCATATTGTAAGTTCCAGCATCTATCCAAATTTACAATATATATGTTCAAAAGTAATGTGGGAATGACTACATATTATAATTAGATCAGGCAGGATATGCCGAGATGCCCTCAAGGGTGAACTTAACTTTCAGCCTTCCCCAACGTGGGTGCTGGTATTTCAGGAGGCATGTATTTTTTAACAATTAATTGGTCTGGCTACATTCTGGTATGAAACACCCACTTTCACGATCCAATCAATAATTGATGGTTTAAATCATGTACTGTCCTACATTTCTTTTTATTACATCACATTACAGAAGTAAAACTGGTTGTGAATGCTGTTTCATGTTGACTTTTAACAACTACAGTGATTGTGTAAGAGGAGTATTTTAAGTGAAGTGCTCAACTGGAATTTCCAATTTCTACTGTCTCTCCAGCATCAAAACCCAGAGGTGCTGGTTATATATCAGAGTATTAGCAGCTGCCGCAAGTGGCCTGGGGTTGTGCCAAAGATGAAATAAACTTACATAGCTGTGACCCATGCAGAGTAGATATTATCCTACAGGGTGACACTTCCATTCAATGTTAGACCATTAGGACCATGCAGTGATGGAGTCAGTGATAGGCTGAAATTGCTGTCCATATGTTGTCCCTCTGTCCACTCTACTCTTCCATAGCAAATCAAGATTGTGATGATTAATTCATGATTTCACTTTATCAAGCTTTATATATAATAATGTGCTCATAATAATGTGCTAAGTGTGTGTACATTTCATTTAATAGAGAAAAGTTTTAATACAAATATTTGCATGTGCTAGGCTATTTATTTTTAATGCTTATTATAGTGTTGAGGTGTTACTGAAGCATAGCAACATGCTAACATCAAACTCTATTTAAATCAATTGCAAGTCGAGTCACCTATTCGGGGGTCTATCTGTGTGGCACGCAGAGTTGCTCCATTAGTAGAGCATTCTAAATCAGTCACTAATGAGTTTCCATGATGGTAAGGATGCTGCCTTAGAAGGCAGCTGCCTATGTACGAGCAATTCACTTTGTTTGGGAACAGAGCTAATTCTGAAATTCTTTTTCCTTCTGTAATTTTCTCAGTTTGTGTTGGAAGGACTATTGTATAAGTAGCATTTCTAGTGTTGCTCAGAAAAGGATCACGACACAGAACACGGATGTCATCAGAATTAGTATGGATATCCGCACAGGCTTTTTGACAAGAATGTCAAGGTTGAAGGCAACTGGGAGAATATGAAGCAAAACGGCGTCTCGAGAGAAATCTCACTGCTGTCATGTGCAGCCTCGCAAAGCTTCTGCGCGTGGAGGTCAGCAGCTCTAGCCCACACTCCCACCACATACTGAAAGATCCAACAGCCTGCTGCTATCGTCCCTGTGGGCCACCTTTCACTGTCTCTGCCAGTAATACAGACAACTGATGCACTCCATCTTTGGTTTAATGGGACCAATTAAATCACTCTCTCCAGATCTAAAGACATGGAACATTTTAAGGCACAGCCATATCCACATTGTCTGCCAGTGCGTAGGGAGTCGAATGGAATTGATCCTGAGATAACGGACCGATTCAAGTTTAAATGGACAGCGGTCAGATCTGACAGTTGCAGAAAATTATCTAAATGTGTGGTTCTCAACTGGTTTTGCTTTAAGATCCAGATCTTACAATGGACATCAAGCCCCATCAAAGTTCTGTCTTTAAAATCAAAATTTGTCAATTTTAACATGAACCACATTGGCCCAACAATATACAAAATTAGTAACATGACATGAAAACTTAAAAGGCATAAACAAGAGCAGAAGAATGATTTACCAGCCAAACATATGTTTTAAATACTAAGCTAAATATAGCATTAGCATTAGCCATCTTATCAATTGACAGATGCATTTGTGGCAAAATACTGCATAGGTTGATTGGACATACGGCTTTTGATGTCAACAACAAAAGGGTAACATTAGTAATATTTCCAGTTAAATTAAAACTGTAAAAGTACCGTTTGTTAGTTCATGTTAACCTTTGCATTACCTAAAGTTAACTTATACAACCTTATCGTAAAGAGTTACCAACAAAAGACATGCCTATTTAATTACAAACTATGCACAATTATATGGTAAATTGCACATTTCTATTTACATTTCACATTGTTTTTCAGTGCTTCCTACAATGCTAATTTGGGTTGCGACCCACCAGAGTATCACTGATCTAAATGATTGTGCCAGTCCTTGTGTTTCTCTGAACCATAAAACCCAAACAGAGAGTTTTTGGTGCCAAATTGGTGCAGTAACATTGCAAGAACATCTCTGTGAGCTCATTCCAGGTGATGAAGAGAAGCTAGCTCCTCTTACTAGGGAAATCTGACACCTTAAGTGAAGGACGGCAACTCCACTGCCATAAAACGTGCATTACTCAAGTGCCAGAGGGCTTAGAATTACAACAAAGCCTTATTTACAGGATTATGTTGCATTGAGAGTTAATGGATTATGCTAGGTTGTATTTAAATAGCAATTTTCCATTGTATGCGTCCAAAGACACCACCAGTCACTTACTGGACCATCAGGTCAAGTAACGACGAGATAACAGCCAGGGACGTGCCATCCATTTATACAAGGTAAGCAGTGCTTACCTAAAGGAAGGGTAAAATGACACTATGAAATATCTAAATATTATTGTTAATATAAACTACTGTTTTCATTCAAATTATGACATGTGGTGCTGATGCATCGCGGATGACCCGAGTTCGAGTCCCGGCTCGTGAGTTCCTTTACCGATCCTATTCACACACTCATTTCCTGTCACCTCACTACTTTCCCTATCCCAGTAAAAAGCCAAAAGACCATAAAAAAATAAACAAATAATTCTTTAATGCTTGCCCAGTCTCAAAGCCCCACAGCATGCCTGGTAACAGCTCATTATGAGATACATCTGACAAAAAAAGCATGTATTTTGGGATACAACAAGACAAGTGTTTATTAATATCCTGCCTGCAAAACCTAAAAATCAACTGTCAGAATATATCGGTCAGTAAATTGTAGGAAAATTTCAGAACATGCTGAAACCTTCTTGGTTTAGAAGCTGTTTGAGGACAAATAAGGTCAGCTTGAACATACAATCAAGACATATTGTCAAAGAAAATGACAGCCCACGACATCATATAAGTATGAGAGGCCATAATATAAAGTAGAAACACATCATCTGCAATTACAATCGATTATTTGACCTCTACAGACAAGCAGAAATAAGTTAAACGACAGGTGGCTGCTGGCTAATGATCATACAGCAGAGACATGTGGAATAGTTGCACAGGTTGCCATGTCACAGAGTCTTGCCACGGCTGCAAGGTCACAGCAGGATACTGTGATTGGCTGCTGTGGTTACCAGGTCACGGCTGGGTAGCTTGATTGGCTCTTGAGGTTGCCAGGTCACTGCAGGCAGTTGTGAAGACCAAGACACCACTGATACACTTTACTTTCTCCGAGGTGCACAAAGTATGAACAAAGGTTTTGCTATTTCATGCAGAATTAGGAATTGGCAATGCCAAATGTGTTTTTTCCAATCTGTTACCAAGTACTATCAAGACCGATATTGTCAATATACAGTATATTTTCTATAAAAATGAAAATGATGAAACTAGGCAGGGGATTTCCCAGCATGCTTTGGATTGGACTCGATAGAGAGGGTAAATGTTCAAATGAAGTGCTATTTTATGTGTTTTTGTGCAAGATGAATATAAAGGGGATACTTGTTATTTGTTTAATGTTTTATGTTGAGATTTAGATTTAGATTGCTCGCTTCATAGATTGCTGTGCTAACCATAGCATAGTTACTAAACTACACTCTGTAGTGCTTTCAACCAGCATGTATTTAGCATGCTAAAATTCACTAGTACATTAAGAAAGAAAAGAGATTTATTTGAGTTACATTAACACATCTAATTTTGTTGGGTATACCCAATTCAACTAGGTTGAGATTACATAGTAATTTTAAATTTAGAGAACCCATTTCAAACATGTGGAACCACTGTCCACGAATGAATCAAGATCAGCCAAAGAGCTATTTCTTCAGTGCAAGCAATGCTCGCTCTGTTTTAATGATTCACTGAGTTCAAAGCTTATAATACACCTACATTTCATGCTTTATAAATAATAAAAATCCCTATTGATATTTTTATGTGAGGATCGGTCCTCTCTAAACAATCAGAAACCTGATATATGGCCACAAATGAACACACATATAAAATTGCAGTACATATATTTGAGTATTTTGAAAAGTCAATGTATGTGACTTTTTATTCCAGGGAAAACCATATATGAACATACATTTTTTATACTGTATGTGTTTTGCATATATAATCCAATAATTGAAGAGCTTGACTCAAGAATCAAAACCAGAAAATAGTGCATGCATTTTAGTAAGTAAATTAAAGTCGTCTGATTGGATGCTCCCCTCCTACATGTTCCTCAGTAGAGAGGCTGGGGTGAGATCGCAGTGGCAAGCCACAGATTTCCCTCTCATCACTCCCAGTTTTACTTTTATTTGCCCAATGTGGAATGCATTCTCTAAACAGATTTGTTACATTTGACACCTAATTTCATTGACTGCTAAATGCAAGAGTTCAGTATTGCATTGTCGCCCATTCCCCCAGCCTCCCAGAAGTAAATGAATCTGAGAATATTAGAAGACAGATCACTCAGCCATCAGAGAGACTACATAAAATGTGGCAGAAATAAGCATTGCTCACTACACTCTTCCTCGAATGGCAGGTATTAAACCATGTCTGTGTTTGGTGCTTTGATAACAGGCAATAACAACGCACTGGGAGAATCTAACCATGGTGGGATTGCAGCGAGCGAACCTCAACCACTGCTTGCGGCAGCTCCTCTGAATTGGAGTGTGAAATATGACCAGGCGCTGCTTAATAACACACCTGCTGTTTTCAGCGTCTGTCCCTCTAAATCCTCCACTAGCCTACTGACAGTTAATGCTCCTGGCTAAGACGCACCAAAAATGCATGCTTTAAAGCGTGCAGTTCTTTCAAATTACTGTTGAATGACTCTCAGCTCTGTCTGTTGAAATCATTTACTCCCGTCTGGACAGCCTATCAGATCAGGCACAGACTAATTATGGAGAAGCATTATTTTCTTTGGGAACGCTGTATGCAGCGTATGGCAGGTAACAGCAATTTTTCAAACAGCCTCCAATAATTCTTGCTGGGCAAATATTCCAGCGCCCCATTGCTGCCATTAATTGTCATTGCTTTTGTGGCATATGCTCACCGTTGTTGTGAAGGAACTATTTTGCATTCTTTTTCTTACGCTTTTATAATTAAATGAATGACAATAAAACTACTCAACCTGACTTTTGTATTTACATACCCCCCTCAGCCCAATCATAAGGCTAAAGTATCCCTTCCTTGACACCAAACCAGACATGTGTTCTTTTAACCTCCTGAGACCCCCACGTGACTGCTGTGTGCTTTGTCTGTTTCCCTTTTTGATTTTTAAGTAGTAGCACCTACTAAACAAGCAAAAAAAAATTCTGGAGCAAATATTGTGGCGAGGAGGAGGGCTTGGCTGGGCAGTGAGGATAGACGCCTGGTGCTGAATTATTCCAATCAGCCGGGAGAGGGATAAATAGAGTTGCACATAGCTCGAAGACGTGTGCATTCTGCGTTGGGCTGGGAAGGTCAACAGTGTGAGCATCACACGGAGCTGTGCGTGTGTCACCAGTATTGTGCTGAAAAACACTTATTATGTTGTGACTGTGATTAATTACACTGAGTGCCCAGTTATTAGGCAAATTGTATTCCTCAGGATTAATTTTATTTTTGAACAAACAGATTTAACCTCAAATCTGAATGTTTAACAAAGAAAAAGTGAGTTTTGGCTTTCTTAGGTAAATATACAGGAATATAAGTGTACACAATTATTAGGCAACTAAATTACAAAAATAATTTCTCCCAACTCAATTGGCGGCTGTGGCTCAGTTGGTAGAGCGGGTCGGCCACTAAATGCAGGGTTGGAGGTTTGAATCCCGGCCCATATGACTCCACGTGCTGAAGTGACCTTGGGCAAGACACTGAACCCCAAGTTGCTCCTGATGGCAGGCTAGCGCCTTGCATGGCAGCTCTGCCGTCATTGGTGTATGAATGTGTGTGTGAATGGGTGAATGAGTCAACAGTGTAAAGTGCTTTGAATACAGAGAAGGTTAAAAAGGTGCTATATAAGTGCAGACCATTTACAAATAAGTAATTAAAAATGACAATTAAATACAATTTTTGGCCTTTCAAAAATATTCAGTGACCAATATAGCCACCCTTTTCAATAACTGCCATGAGCCTTCCATCCACGGAGTCTGTCAGTTTCTTGATCTGTTCACGATCAACTTTCGCTAAAGCAGCAACCACAGCCTCCCAAATGCTGTTCAAAGAGGTGTATTGTCTTCCCTCACTGTAAATCTCACATTTGAGAAGGGCCCACATGTTCTCAATAGGATTTAAGTCAGGTGAGGAAGGGGGCTAAGTCATTATTTGGGCATCTTTGAGGCCCTTGCTGGCTAGCCAAGCAGTGGAGTACTTGGATGCATGTGAAGGAGCATTGTTCTGCATAAAGATCATGGCCTTCTTGAATGCTGAGGACTTCTTCCTGTACCACTGCTTGAGGAAAGTACTTTCGAGAAACTGGCAGTAGGTTTGAGAGTTGAGTTTCAGTCCATTTTCAACTCGAAAAGGTCCAACTACCTCATCCTTAATGATAGCATCCCATACCAGTACCCCTCCTCCACCTTGCTGGCACCTGACTCGAAGTGTCCATTAGTGAACCATCTGGTCCATCAAGAGTCACTCTCATTTCATCAGTATATAAAACCTTTGAAAAAACTGTCTTCATCATATATCGCATCAACTTGTGAATATATTCAGTGGTGGTCGTGCTTCAGCCTATTTGACCTTGGCCATGACTCTGAGCACTTGACACCCTGAACTTCTGGGCACTCCAGGTAGGCTGCAGTTCTGGAATATAGTAGCATTGGAGGATAATGGGTTCCTGGTAGATTCACGTTTAATTCTTCTGAAGTCTTTTGTAGTTAATTTGTGCCTTTTCTTCTCCATGCATTCTTTGCATCTCAGTTGACTATTCGCAACAAAACGTTTGATTGTCGGTGGTCACACCTCAGTAGTTTAGCTATTTCAAGAGTGTTACATCCTTCTGAAAGGCATTTTATAATATTTGACTTATCTGTGTCAGTTAAATCTCGTTTTTGGCCCATTTGACCTGAGGTAATTAAGCTGCCTAATAATTATGCACACCTTGATATAAGGAATTAGTCACTTTCGCCACACCCTCCCTCATTACACAAGCCACCTGAAAATGATTGAATCCAATAAGCATTCAAGTTTATATGATTTGGATTTGGAAAATGTGCATGGAAACAATTATAAATTCAGAATACTCACTTGCCTAATAATTGGACACGCAGTGTAAATTCTTTTGTGAACCGTTCACCCGGCACTCGCTTTCTCCTTAGGGAAAGCAGAGATCTGTCACAAATATTTTTTCTAAAAATGCATATCCACATATGTGGATAGTGAGACTACATTTAAATAACATTAAGCTATAGAAAGTCCGATTTTCTTTTTCATCAAATTGTTCATTATATTTCCAGGAGTGTTGGTTATTCATGTTTTTGAGACATTACAGCTGATTTTCTGTAAAACTGAATAAATAATTATTATTCAAAGTGATGCTTTCACAATTCAAAGCATCATTCAATCACTGCCAACCATGTTAAAATAAAATGTTGCATTTTAAATCTGAGTATATGTCCTGATTATCATTGTCTCCTGTCTGCCAGACATATTGAGTGCTCCAAACATCATCTGCAGCCTGAGAATAACTTTAAATAGAAAGTTTGGATTGAATGTACTTAGCTGCATATAAAGATATAGGATGCTCCCTTTCAAATTTCCAAATTTCACTGGATAACTTTACCATTATCATTAATATTAAGAAATGGGCCATTAGTAGAATTATACAAAACAATCAATACTGTGGTGAATTCAGATTTACAAGTAATTTCCTCTTCCTTGAGTTTTCACTGTTGTAAATAGAACTGCATAGGCCTTTATATGGTTATAAATTGGTTTCTGTGTTTTGATAGGCTGAGACATGATGGGAGGAGAATAAAGAGAAGTGCCTGCTAATTTTTTTTTGCCACTTTGGTTCCAGAAGTATTTTTCTCATTCATTTTCCTTTGGGAAAAGTTTTCCATTTTTCATGATAAAGTTCTAATGTGTCCTTCAAGTGGAGTCGATGATGGCTGAGATGCTGAGTTGGAAGGTGCGTGTCGACAGGAACTATGATGGAAAGCCTTGATTTTGCATACTTTGTTATATATGACAGAGCTAAAATTCAACTAATGTAAAGTGAATTTATTACAAACTATAATTTCAAGCAAAAACTTATTTAACAAGTAGATGAAAAGACAAAGGTACAAGTGTATTTAACGTCTTTAATGAGGGGCATTGTGTATGAAATAATCAAATTAAAAACTATAAAAATATAACCTATTGATTTAAAGTTGTTAATTTTAAGGATGTAATATTCCAAAATATTCATATATATATGTACACTGTACAAATATTATAAAAGTAGTTTGAGAGTATAGGGAGACCAACTTGACATCACAGCATCACAGTGTGCCATACAGAGCTGATGAGCTCTTTTCGCCACAATTTGTTTGCTGCAATTCTCTGATAGGTGAAGTTTCCTCCTCAGACTCATGGGTAATGTAGTTTTTCCACCAGAAATCTCGCTATTAAAACAAGATTTTATTTCTATTATTATATTGAATTAATGCAGATTAGCATACATCAACAACCTTTGAGCTCACAGTAGGTCTGTCTTTAAATGTTTATAAGTTCCTATATAGAAAAAATGAATGGAATTTTTTTGGGGAAATGGGGATTTTTACTTCAGATCCTGACTGAAGCACTTTATAAGAATATGTATGGGGAAGGACATTCTCATTCTAAAAAGGATTTGTTTGGACAGAAATCGATGTATTGTAATATATCATCAATACTTGTTGGTCTGTTTTTCCAAAAGAGGACAACTGTAAATTATAAAAGTATGTGTGGCACGGTGGAGGGCGGGGCCGGGTCGTGACTCAACACGCCCGGTCCCGTATAAGGCTAATCAAGCCACCGAGAGGGATAAAGGCCGACTGCAGAGGGCAGTGCGAGAGAGAGAGAGATCGTTCACGGTCATGTCCGTCGTCCTATGTGTTTGTCTTTTGAGTTTACCATTAAACCTTTAGTTTGTATGTCAAGCCGGTTTCTCGCCTCTTCCTTGCCCATGAGCAGGAACTTCTTTACAGTATGTATCTACTAAAAGTATCTGCTAAAAGTGAATTTTGTTAATGTGTCAGAGCACATAGATGGCCTTAATCTAACACACATAAACTAAAAGCACCAAAACTTACATGGGTCATTAAAGTCAAAAACCATTAAATGAATCAGAATTATTTTAATCTATTGACTGCCCTAATAGTCATATTTTCTGTTTGATATTTTTAACAAAGAAAAATCTAAATCTTTTTCAAATATCCCCAGGTGCACACACCACTGTGTTAGATAAAACTACAGGTTTTGTAGAATTTTGTTCATTGCCAAACCATCTCCAATCCTACCTACTCCACCTCCTCCTTCTGTTTTTAGATCATCTCTTTGTTGTTCATACACCGCCAACTTCTCCATAACTCCTCTTTGCCCATTCTTCATTACATCCATTCTACCTGTCCCTTCATTGTGCTGGATGAAGTAATGTTAATGCATGGCTGGACCCCCCCCCCCCCCCCCCCCCCCCAATTCAAGGGTTGAATTGTATCGTCATGGCGCTGACAAAATGTGCTTCAACTAAAGACACAAGCAAACACCCCCATCAGAATAAACATGCGACCCTTGCCCACCCCCTCCCTGTTGACGCCCCACAGTTATATGTTATTGCCCCCCTACTGTAACCATTCTAGATCCGGGCTTCTGTTAATGTGATCTGCCATGCTTCAGTAAAACGCATTCTAATCTCTCTGGCTGTATGGGTAGATTTGGATCAACTCTGCTATTTCTGGCCATGCCATCACTCATGTTTATGGGCCATCTCTTATGACGTGCATGTCATTGGAGTGCTCATTTCATTTTTGGAGAACCCTTGTGGTTTTGCACCTTGGTGACCGCAATGAATAGGAAGAAAGGGAATTAGTAGGATTGATGCCGTTGTGTTTCAGGGTCTCCGAAGGCAAAGCAAGAATCCGAGGCGGGGGAGGCATTGATAAACCATGTAACAAGTCAGATGTGATTGCATCAGCATCTTCCTCTCGCACAAAGTTGTGGTGTATTCACAGAGAATGTGAGTGTGTAATAAAGAGGCTTTTAAATAAAAAAGCCCTCTGATTGGATCCATTACACACATGCACCAGAAATCATTAGGAAAGAAATGCATGCAAATGATATCGTAAATATGCTTACGCCATGCTGGAATATAATTCTTTTCGTTATGACCACGTGATCAGCACAGCATAACTTGTTATTTTCAAATAGCCTGGAGAAGAATGCTTGCGTTAAAATCAACGGTCTTGCTAAGGCAAGCATCATTATTACTATTGCTCAAACTTAGGGTGACAGGTGTAAACAAACCAATAAACATTGTATTAAGCTTGTATTAAGCTATTGTACTATGTGTCAGCGCTCAATTCATAACCCAATGCAAGTACGCGCTGCATTTTTTGTAACCGCCAGAGCAACGCAAGTGCGCACATAATGTGTGTACTACGGGATCATGCGTTGGCAATGCGTGTACCAAGCGCTCGCGTCTGTGTACTTGCATTAAGTATGTTTCGGCCTTAAAGGTGAACCACCAGCCATAAAATAGGGACAAATGTGGCACTTGCCACAACCCAGAACATCCAACCCCCTCTAACAAACCCCTAGAACATCCAAAAAACCCAAGCAACATTCTAACAACTACACATAAACACACTGGCAACCACCCAAAAACCCCAACAAACCACTAGAACACCCTAACAACATACTAACTACCATCAGGAACACCTTAGCAACCACACAGAAACGCACTACACCAGAGCAATCATAAACTGCAACAACCCAAATCACCCTAACAACATGCTAACAAACATACAAAGCCATAGAACACCCCAAAAATATGCAAACACTCAACCAGAACACTTTAGAAACCACATAGAGATGCAACCACTCAGAACACCGAAACAAACCAATAGAACACCCACAATACCCTAACAATGTACTAACAACCACCCAGAATGAAACCACCCAGAACACTCTAACAAACCCCTAGAACAACCAGAACTCTAGCAACATGCTTACAACTACTCTAAAACACCACAGAAGCCATATTACTATGCACTGGCAACAACCCAAAACACCATAATAAAATGTTAACAATCACCAAACCACCCAAACCACTTGAACAACCACACAATGCTAACAACATTCTAGCATCCACCCAGAACACCGTAGCAACCACACAGAAACACACTAACAACCACTCAGAACACTTTAGCATTGTGGTTGTGAGTTCTGCTCAGACAGGCAAAGACCACACCCACCTTTTATTTAGAAAAAGTACAAATCTCATTGGGAAAGGAAATGCATGAAATTGACATCATATACATGCTTACACCACAATGGAAAGAGATCTCATATTTACAAGAGCTAAACACAGTAAGAGAGAGAGAAAGTGTGAAGCGGAAAGGGAGAGAAAGGGAAGGGGGGAGAGAGGGAAGAGAGAGAAGGACATACAGCAGGCAGCTAAGCTCGTGCGGAAGATTAAACGGCTACGTGGGTGAGGCACTTAACCTAGGCTGTGATGATGATCAGGTTGATGATGGAGGTGCTTGGGGTCAGTGGACATGCCGATAAATCACTGCACTAATGACAGCTGGTTCATCACAACACATCCAGGCCAATAGCATGAGGTGAGTGGATCGGTTTTATTGTGGGCTTTCAGACTATATTTAAAGTGTGGAAAATCTGCAAACCCTACTGGCACAAAATGGAATTGCAATCTGTTTGTTTGAGCGGCCGAACATAACAACATTGGTTTAGCCAATGGCGTGAGTTGTGGATGGGACTACTTGCTTGTCCAAACAAAGAAAAGAAAGACTATTTGAAACTTGTTTGCTCTTATTTTTGCAAGAAAATTACAAACTTCACCTTTAACCCTGCGTTCTCATCGTTTTTAATTGCGGGTTTTCGATTGTAATGTTTAACGCTTGTAATTTTGAAAGTGGTAGAATGTGGTGCCAGAATCTTACAGTGAGCACAACCTGACAAATTTCACTGAAAAAGGTTTCCTGAGACATCATACCTGTTTCCGTGATGGCAACAAACAAAAAAAAGTATTAGGGGAGCGGAACGTGTGTGTGCATGTAAAATATTATATGCTTGTCCTGTGCAATCAATGATATTAATCTTGTAAATATAAAAATAGACAGTTAATCCAGGGTTAAAAATAACCCTGGATAAACAATTTCAAGAGTGCAATTTCAAAAAGGTCATTGACTTGAGTTTGTATTTTGTGTTGTTCTGAGGAAAGCAGCTGTGTTGTAGTTTATGACTGAACCTTGTTAGGTGTCACACAGTATGTACTTTAGATGTTATTGTCTGGTAGTCCATGTGGCAGATCTCTCCAAGTTTGTGACACAACAGTGGCTGTGGATGTTTTATTTCCGTGATGCATGCACTAGATGTGTAGGGACTGGGTGACATTGACAGAAATAAGAGTGCTAGCTGCAAATAGGAGTTTTTTTTACACACTGCGCTGGAGGTGCAAGTTTTTTCTGCGATTCCAGGTTCCTCCATTGAGTGATTGTTCTTGAATAATTTATTAACACTTTCAAATAAAACACAACTCGGAAAATGAGGAGAGATTGACCTAACCCTTGTTTACTCTCTGCGGTTTAATTTTCTCTCTCGCTCCGCTGCACGCAGATTTCATACACTTCAGTGCTGAGAAAGAGAGTAAGGCCAAAGATGCAGAAAGCAGTTCCAGGTTTCAGTGGGCACTGCGTAATGTCATGTAAATGCCATAGAGGAATTCGACCCAGAGGGAGACCTTTTCTATGGTAACCATGAAATTATCACACATACGCAGCGAAATAGACATTCAAACACAAATTAGGAATGGGTCAAGATGGTCGAATGGTTGTCTAGCAACTGTGTTGTCTATTCGTGAGGTCTACTAGCTGACTAGCCAAGACCAGCAAACTAGTTAGAGCTGGTTTAAGCTGTTTTTTGTTTTGTTTTTGTTTTTTTTTTCAAAAGGGCTAGTCGATCTTACTAAATGACAAGTCGGTTGTTAGATGACTAGTCAACCACTGTGTGGCAAAGCTAGTCTGTGCTGGTTTAAGCTGGTCTCCCAGTTTAAAAGTGCCCAAAACTCCTCGAAAACCAGCCAATAGACTAGACAAGGAGAACAGCTAACATCAACAAACTAAGCTAATTTATTTATTAGTTTATCTAAATGCTTTGTCTTTAGATTAGATATTTTCACAGCTGTGCTTTAATTAGTGTGCTATGCTTTAGCTGTTAGATATCCCATGACTTGGCTCATAAAAAAAGGGATGACTTTTATTCCCATTGAGACCAACCAATCAACAGACAGTATTTCAAACTGATACAATACAAGCATACATTTTTTATTTTGTCTCCTATTCACCACTTTATTTTAAGAAAGGAAATGTCTGGGGGCTGCCTAGGTAGCTCAGCGAGTATTGACGCTGACTACCATCCCTGGAGTCACGAGTTCGAATCCAGGGTGTGCTGAGTGACTCCAGTCAGGTCTCCGAAGCAACCAAATTGGCCTGATTGCTGGGGAGGGTAGAGTGACATGGGGTAACATCCTTGTGGACGTGATTAGGGGTTCTCGCCCTCAATGGGGTGCGTGGTAATTTGTGCCTGTCTCACAGAGAGTAGCATGAGCCTCCATGTGCTGCGAGTCTCTACGGTGTCATGCACAACAAGCCACGTGATGAGATGTTCGAATTGACTGTCTCAGAAGTGGAGACATCTGAGACTTGTCCGCCACCCGGATTGAGATGAGTAACCACGCCACCACAAGGACCTACTAAGTAGTGGAAATTGGACATTCCAAATTGGGGAGCAAAGGGGATAAAATTTAAGAAAAAATAAAAGAAAGGAAATGTCTGTAAACAAATTTGGTTCTCATTCCATAGTTATTCAGTTTAATACAAATGGCTGATGTATGTCAATAACGTGTAATATACTTCCCACGTCACGTTCCCAACCCTGATGTGTTCTTTCTTATGTGGTACACAAAAGTTAATTTAAATCATGGTTAGGATTAGGATTTGGGTAAATGGTTACATATTATGGTTAGGTATAGGTTAGGGGTTAAACTTGGGAAAAATGGCTTGTTGGTTATCTTATTTTTCTTAATGGAATTAAAAGTCAAATGTTTTTGTACGAGACAACTCTTTGATTTCTTATGATTTCACCATCATGTACTATTATTGGAAATATTTTGCATTTATCCTCTTTAAAACACAGTTGTTACTGGCAATCGCTAAAACAGACATCTTTGACTGTTGCATTGCTACTTGGACTGTTTTTTGAGCAACTTGCAACAAGTGTAATGTCTTAAAAGTAGTGTGTCAATATCAAAATAGTTATGCATATACTTTGTACAAAGCAATTCCAACATGCATGACACTTACATTCACAGAGGCATTAAAATGCTTAATAAAATGACCTTTTACATGCTGTGAGTTCCCTCAATAGGTGGCAAAGTCACAGTGAGTGAGTGAGTGAGTGAGTGTGTGTGTGTGTGAGAGAGAGAGAGAGAGAGATTGCACACTTGCTGTGTTTCCTCTCTTAATTAAAATCCTCTAATGCGGCATGCTGCATGTTGGTAGCACACCAATCACAGAGCTTCACTCAGAACACCAATGCTGAACTGCAGCATTTCTTAAGTTGCTCTCTCTGGAGGCTACAATGTGCTTTTCTAATGAGGAAAACCTTTTCTAATGAGGAAAACAAACACCCAGTCTTCATTAAACTCATTCTTAGCCAACTATTTAATCAATTAATACACAAAATCAACCTGTCTCATACACTAAGGCTTAATGAATTTTACAGACAGTGCTTACATAAGTAATGGTCAGACAGTGTATTCAAAATGACTAATATGTCCTCTATTCTTATACACATTGTCATCATCATTAAATCTACATCTGTAAGGTGCTTGATTTAATTTCTAGATGTGATATAGAATATAAATATGTCTATACCATTTTAGATACTTAACATGATTTTTCTTTTTCTGAAGAAAATGTAAGCGGTGCTTGCCCGTGCTACACTTGCCCCCACTAGTATGTTTTGCCAGGGTGTTGCTATGCGGATGTTAAAGTACTCTAAGTAGTTTTACCACGGAGCTATGTGGTTACTAGGGTATTCTTTTTGCTTGATAGGGCATTGATAAAGGATGGGGTATACTTTGATTTTTTGCGCCCGGCCGACCCAGTTGCCTTTTAAAGTAAACTTTTCGAATATTCTCTAAGTCTTAGCATGGTGCTGTTTGGTTGCTAGGGTGTTCTCAGTGGTTGCTAGGACATTGCTAAGTGGTTATCCACTGGCCACAATGGTAGGGTATTGTGGGTCATTGCCAGTGTGTTGCTAAGCGTACATTGTTCTGAGTAGTTTTAGCATGGTGCTATGCAGTTATAATTAGTGGTGTAACAATCCATCAATCTAGATCGATGCATCGATCCAATGACCAACGATCCAATGTTATCGATACAATGCATAAATATCGATATAGACATTTTTTTTAAAGATGTACATTTATTTTAATACTTTCATGTCAGCCATGTCCATACGCAATTCCGTCAGGCGATGAAGCAACCTTATTCCATTCATTTCACTTTATGAGTGCTAAATACACTTTTAATGTGGGACACGGATATGCACAGGGTCTTTGAAGCCAAATTGTGCTCTGCTATCCGTGCGGCGTGAGCCAACCAGGCTTCCTGTGAAATGCGAGCTCCGTTGACAGGAACTGTGCGATCGCATCAACCAGGCACTCCTTAAAATGTGAGCTCTCATGACAAATGCAGAGCGGCTCACATGCCCGATTAATTCGGGCTTCCATCGATATTGTTGCGCATGCGACCCATTTGAAATTTGCATAAGAATTAGCTATTTTATAGACGGTTGGCTGTTCGGATGCATATGACAAGAAATAGGGCAGGTATTTTAAAGTACCATGGAGAAGTTCAACCATGTGAAACATATTGACAACACCGACATTCTGAGCAGTGTTAACGTGTGAAAGAGAAACACCTGCTCAGCTCCAGCATCAGTTATAAGACTTTACACATCAACATACTTACTAACATTTATCAACAGTGAACTGTAACAGAATTTTTCATTACAACTGTAGAAGTTACAGCCAAGAAAACCACGGATGGCACAGATAGTTGGAAACAAGACATGGGTATTTAAGTATTTTGAATTGGATTAAACTGAAAAATTAGGGATTCTTAGGGATTGCTAGGGCATTGCTAAGTGGTTGTCCACTTTCCACGATGCTAGGGAGCAGTGGGTTGTTGCCACTGTGTTGCTATGCGGTTGTTAAGGTGCTATAAGTCATTTTAGCATGGAGGTATGTGTTTACTAGGGTTTTGCTAAGTGGTTATCCATGGGCCACAATGCTAGGGTATTGTGGGTCGTTGCCAGGGTGTTGCTATGTGCTTGATAAGGTGTTCTAATAAGTATTAGCATGGTGTTATGTGGTTGCTGGGATATGCTTGGAGGTTGCTAAGGCATTGCTAGCTAAGTGGTTGTTGAGAATCGTTGCCAGGGCATTGTTTTACACTTTCCGAGGTGCTTTAAGAACTTTTTAACACATTACTATATGGCTGCTAGCATTGCATATTTGATAGGGCATTGCTAAGTGGTTGCTTACTGGCCAAGATACTAGTTTTGTGAGTCGTAGCCAGGGTGTTGTTATGTGGTTGGTAAGGTATTCGGAGTGCTGTTTAGCAAGTTTCCTTGTGGTGGCTAGGATGTTCCGGGTGGTTCCAAAGGTGATGTTAAATGGTTGCTAGGGTTTATACTAATAGCCAAAGTCAAAGATGCCCAACCGCCAAGTCACTATGATGTTCTGGTCCATGGATATGGCTCGGGTCCCTACTTTAGTGTAAGTCTATGGGGGTTTATTATTAGTTAATTCACTTAGAAAAGTACACTTATTGCTCAATTAGCTGCATGATTATGAATCATTCATGTCTATAGCACAAACAATGCAAAACAAGTTACACTGCCAAATTCCAGTAATTAGAGAGGTTTGTTGAAATCCTTTATCCTAAATATTATGCTCCTCGGCATGCACCTGATTAGCAGTAAGGTCATGTGATTTCTTTGATTGATTGGCTCAATGTTTTCAGTTGAACAATTTCTGCCTGCCCAAACAGCCTTAATTACCATCACGGTAATAATACCCAAAAGATAAGACACTACAAATGTGATCTGTCACAGTTAGAAGACATAGATATTAGCAGAGTGTCATGCAAAGGCAAAACACAGTAACCACACATATGATCAATGTCGAGTTATGGCCAAGTATTTTAGACTATGATCTGTCCAGTGACTAATGTGCTTGGCTCAACTACGCTCAGATTCAGAGAAAACAGATGGTGACATTTACAGTAACTGCAAAATCCTCATTTTCTCAGTTTCAGTGTTGGTGTTCTTACTACACTTTGCCTTTGTAGCCCTGTTGAAATGACCAGCATATGTTGTGTTTTGGATGCTGGTGTGTCAATAAGCCTTTTTTAACAAGCTTAGCATTTTATTTTATTTATTACTGATGAACAACATTGTTGTGCTGTTCCACCAGCAAGACCGGTATAAACCAGCTTGGACCAGCATGGAAATTCACACTGGTCTAAGCCAGTCTTTTCAGCAGGGAGGATAGCACTAGTGTGTATTTTATCAGGGATATTGGTGTGATGCAGTCTGGAGGAGAAAGCTTGGGAGAGGAAGGTGGCGGCACAAAGCGTGTGATAACTTGGGAGTGCATTTCCAGCCAGGTAAAAAACTGTGAGAGAACACCATTTACTAAGTAGATGTATCGCATAAATCACTCTCCCATCCCATCCATCCACTCATATAACTCTCTCCCTATTTCTATCTGCACAGCCCCCTACCTTTGTCTACCCTTTGCTTCTTCTTTATTTTTCCTCATCCCCTCCTCTCCTCTACATCTCATTTCCTCTCTTAATTTTCATCCTCCTCTCCTTTCTCATTTCCTGCTGGTCGGCCCTCCATCACTGCGTCTCCCTGAACCCTGCCGGTGTGCAGACATCACTGCCATATTGGGACAGTGACACCTCCATTAATCAATTTAGCAAACACCAGGGGCTGATCTGCACACAGTGTCACGCACACATGCACATGTCAAAACATCGAGGACGAGTATGTACAATTAATTTGCTTCCATCCAGACCCATGGATGTCAAGGTCATGCAATCCTCTGAGTGCATGTTGTTGCAACTGGGGCTGAATCTATATGGGATGTGAACACAGATGGTAACACCTTGACTTGTGCACCTTAGGATGGTGCAGCCCACTATATGATTATTGAATTAGTTTGGAAAAAACTCATTGGAAAGAGATTCTCAAACTAGCATATTTGCAGATAGCAAATATAGTATACAATATTTCAACGCACTTGCTCAGTACTGCCATCATCTGATATACTATTGGTAATGCATTAACTAAATTAATTTGTCATATGCTGCCACCCTCAGGTTAGTAAGTGAAACATGATGCTTCAGTAAAAGGGGCTATGATTGCATGCACTTTCTCAATACTGCCTTAATCAGATATAATGTAAGTATTGCAATGACATCATTCATTTTTTCTCATGCTGCCACAATGTGGTTAGTAAGTCATTGTCCTGCTGAAACACAAACTTCCTACTAAGTGTAGTGCCATGTTTCTTCCACTTCTGTATGATGGACTGAACTGGGCTCCGAGTATGTTAATTACCTTTGAAATGGACTTGTATTCTTCCCCAGACTTGCCCAGTGCTTCTCCACAATTATATCCCTTACTTGTTTTGAATGCTTTTTTGTCTTCGTTTTAGTTTGTTCAAAGGAAAATCCAACCATACAGTTTGATCTTATAGAGAGGGGAGGTATTTATGCTCATGAAGTAGTTGAAAGCAGCAAACCAAACCCCTGGTTGCACGCATGCATTAAGGAAAATTGCCAGAGCAAATTGACCAGTATTTTCATTTAAACTGGAAATTGTAGGTAATTTTCTGGAACGCGACTAATATCTTGCACCTGAGCATTGATTACCCTAGTAATTACAAAGGGTATGAATACGTTTTTTATTCTCAAAATTTTAGGTATAAGTTTTATTTTTTAATTTTAAGAGGTTTTGGACATTATTTTTATTTGTAATGTTATACAATGGCATGAGGATAAGTAAATGATGTGAAAAAGTATTGCTATAAGGAGATGTTACACAGAATGCTAACCTTAATCATCATTTACTTTCACTGCATGTATTTGCCCCCTCCATATTTTGAAAGGGAATAGTGACTGAGAAAGTCAGTCTCTAACATTCTGGATAACATCTTTTGGGTTCCACAGAATACAGAAAGCTTCACTGGTTGGAAGAACATGAGGGTGGGGAAATTATGATATAATATTTATTAAAGGCTGAACTATCACTTTAAGGATGCTTCTCAGATTTGGACGAATCTGTCAGTTAGAGAAGTTTGGAAACCACTTTCTTGTAATTATTACGGTGAAAAACGTGAACAATGTCAAACAGTCCCAAGTTATATATAATGTTTAATTATACACTAAGGGTAAATTGCACCTTATATCTGTGTTTGGAAGCTTGTTGTCCATAAGACAAAGCCACCCACATCTGCAGAAATGCTCACAATTGTGATCGGCAGGGCAAAACATTTGCACTTAATGTGGATGTTTACAAGGATTTATACAGTCGGCACTGATATTTTGCAGCACTGACATAAAAATGCTAAATTAGAAACTGAGGTCATAAGAGCCCTTAGTTGCAGATTCACGATGAGTATCACCATAACACAGACAGACAGACCTCACCATGTTTTCTTAAGTTGTAGATGCAATTTTAATCTTGAAATATATCCTTGTCTTGGTGAAAAATTAAGGCATTGTGTGGAGTGAAGAAATGTTTGCTTTGCGCTTGCTGCTATAGAGTTGAACGTGACTCAAGTGACAACGTGCATCTGTGAAGTTCCGCTGTCGTAAGAGTCCAGTTCAAAAAACTCAATAAATTACGCATGAATACTTGTTAACGACAGGAACGCTACCCATTGTAACGAAGTAAAAGTTCAAAAATGTCATCAGATTTTTACTTAAGTTAGAGTGAAAAGTACCCACCATGAAACATACTCATAAAAAAGTATATTTGTTCCAAAAATGTACTCAAGTAAATGTAACAGAGTAAATGTAGTGTGTTACTACCCAAATCTAGTCATACATTAATATATCCTAAATTTGGAATCTGTCAAAAAAAAAAATTGATAGAGTACTTTTTCAATGCACTATGTAAACTAAGCTGAAAAGGATTCATTTATGAGGATTTTTGGGGCTAAATCTTTGGATGGACTTGCTCAATACTACCATCATCTGATAAACTGTTAGTATTGCATTGCAATCATTAACTTGTCCTATGCTGCACCCTTATGGTTAGTAAATGAAACCGTTGAGTGGAACACTGTCTGCCTGAGTAGAATTAAATTTGACTCATTCATTTGATTGGGGAACTTAAAGGTACTTCAATACAATCAATTGTAGAGACTGTAAGTCCATGCCTCACAGCCTCACTTTCATTCACTTCAAAAATCAAATATGGCGCTACTGTGAACAAGATCTGTTTGTTTGTTTTGCGATGCCTTGAGAGTAGATGCAGAGAGCGTGTTGTTGCAAGGGGGGGAGCATGGGGTTTGCTAGACCTTATTTTGAAGGGCTTCATAGCCTCCCTAAAAATATGTGACTCTTGCAGTCATCCTGCAAATCTGTGATTGCCCATTGTGAGCTCTAGTTTGCGGCACAAGAGTGCTTTTGTGGCTTTTATAGCCATTTTAATGACTGACCATAGCGCAAACCAATAGCATTTGCGTGCAGGCTGTGAAGGAGTATATCATTGGTTTGACTCACTGAACAGATATCCCCCTTCACTGAACCAGTTGGTCATGAGTCTGAATGCATAAACGAATTGGAGTGGAGGAGTCATGCTGTTTGGTAATCTTGTTTAACAAGGAGAGAAAGTGGTTGGGTGAATAATGAGTAAAAATTAACGAAGACATACATCTATGCAACAGAGTTGGAATAAATTAAATGTGCACATTTTTAAGGTGTCACTGGGGGCTTTTACATTTATACATTTGGCAGACGTTTTATCCAAAGCAACTTACAGTGCATTCTAGGTATACATTTTATTTTTCAGATAACTCAGTTTGTATGTTCCCTGGGAATCGAACCAATAATCCTGGCATTGCTAGTGCCATGCTCTACCAGTTGAACTACAAGAACCCTAAGATGAGCCCCCCTTCATTCAGGGGAAAAAGTAGATCTAAACAGCCGAGTAACGTTATACTCTTTGTGAACATTCAGACACTCGCCACACAGCTGTGGGAGGGGATTAGAAGAACATTTAAATATGAGGACGGTACATGTCAAACCTTAAATAATGTGACATTAAAATGTGTTATCAATGACTTTATGCCTCATTCTATCAGTAAAATTCAGATGAGATCAGTAAAAGAAGCTGTTTTAACCACAGTAATATATATGCAGTCGAAAATGTTGAATTTGTCTTGTTTACATTCTGAATTCATGATATGCTAATACGCTAATACACTCACCTAAAGGATTATTAGGAACACCATACTAATACTGTGTTTGACCCCCTTTTGCCTTCAGAACTGCCTTAATTCTACGTGGCATTGATTCAACAAGATGCTGAAAGAATTCTTTAGAAATGTTGGCCCATATTGATAGGATAGCATCTTGCAGTTGATGGAGATTTGTGGGATGCACATCCAGGGCACGAAGCTCCCGTTCCACCACATCCCAAAGATGCTCTATTGGGTTGAGATCTGGTGACTGTGGGGGCCATTTTAGTACAGTGAACTCATTGTCATGTTCAAGAAACCAATTTGAAATGATTCGAGCTTTGTGACATGGTGCATTATCCTGCTGGAAGTAGCCATCAGAGGATGGGTACATGGTGGCCATAAAGGTATGGACATGGTCAGAAACAATACTCAGGTAGGCCGTGGCATTTAAACGATGCCCAACTGGCACTAAGGGACCTAAAGTGTGCCAAGAAAACATCCCCCACACCATTACACCACCACCACCAGCCTGCAGAGTGGTAACAAGGCATGATGGATCCATGTTCTCATTCTGTTTACACCAAATTCTGACTCTACCATCTGAATGTCTCAACAGAAATCGAGACTCATCAGACCAGGCAACATTTTTCCAGTCTTCAACTGTCCAATTTTGGTGAGCTCTTGCAAATTGTAGCCTCTTTTTCCTATTTGTAGTGGAGATAAGTGGTACCCGGTGGGGTCTTCTGCTGTTGTAGCCCATCCGCCTCAAGGTTGTGCATGTTGTGGCTTCACAAATGCTTTGCTGCATACCTCGGTTGTAACGAGTGGTTATTTCAGTCAAAGTTGCTCTTCTATCAGCTTGAATCAGTCGGCCCATTCTCCTCTGACCTCTAGCATCAACAAGGCATTTTCGCCCACAGGACTGCCGCATACTGGATGTTTTTCCCTTTTCACACCATTCTTTGTAAACCCTAGAAATGGTTGTGCGTGAAAATCCCAGTAACTGAGCAGATTGTGAAATACTCAAACCGGCCCGTCTGGCACCATCAACCATGCCATGCTCAAAATTGCTTAAATCACCTTTCTTTCCCATTCTGACATTCAGTTTGGAGTTCAGGAGATTGTCTTGACCAGGACCACACCCCTAAATGCATTGAAGCAACTGCCATGTGATTGGTTGATTAGATAATTGCATTAATGAGAAATTGAACAGGTGTTCCTAATAATCCTTTAGGTGAGTGTATACTATACACTGATTACACTCTTCTATTGTAATTAATGATGATACTGATACTACAGTAAAGATGAGTGTATAAAAGTATTTTTGTGAGGAATAAAGACAAAACATTTTGAGAGGCTTACTTTGGGTAGATGTGTGAATGGCATTTGCTGCAGAAGACTCAGAGAGTAAGTGAATGGACACTTGAGTGTAATTGAGTAGATTTAATTACTTTTGTAAACGAACTAAACGGGGGGGGGGGGGGGGTGTGCCCCGGAATGTGGGCAAGGAGGAGGCGGGAACCGGACGAACCATCAAACTTAAAAAGGCACAAGCATAAACACTCACGGCAGCTGCGTGTGTCTCTCTCTCGCTCCCGAACTGCCGCATCGGGCTCGGCCTTATCCCTCTCCTCGGCTGATTAGCCTGATTGGGGGCAGGCCTTGCAAACTCACGGCCCGGCCCCACTCTCCTCATCATCACAACATTATTTATTGAAATGTTAAAAATGACTCCCGAGAGCTGATCACCAAGGGGTTGGTGGCCCGACAATTTCTTGGGGGCCGCAAGGATTCTTATGTTTGAGAACCTCTGGATTAATAAATTACATAGCTTCTTTTGTAAAGTTTCAGTTTATTTTGCAAAGTAATAATGTCTCCTTCAATAACTGAAATTATAATAATGATCTTACCTGTATAATGTCTGTCATCTTCATTAGAAGCAAGACATGAGAGAAAGAGAATACCAAAATTACAAATAATTATCATAAAATACATTCTGAAAGTATACATATACATACACTATACTCACAGTGGCAGACGGGTTTGGGCGAGTCCCACTTGCCCAGTTTAGTGCAGTGTGTGCTGTTTCTGCCCACCAGTATGAATCCCTCCAGACAGCTGTAATGAAGTATGGTGTCTTCCACTGCTGGGCCAGGAGGATGCACAGTCACTCTCCCATTCTCTAGAGATGTCCACACTCTCGGACATGGCAGTACTGAGGAATACAACAGGAAAAGAGAATACACGTTAATCATGTCAAACTTTTTGTGAAATTTCATACAACCTGTGTGTGTGTGTGTGTGTAGGGGCAGGTTTGGGTGGTTTACGAGGACATTTTTGGTTACAAACTGGTAACAAGGGTATTATGCTATAAATGTGGTTTATGAGGACATTTCTAGTGTCCCCATAATTCAAATCACTTAAAAAGAAAACATACTAAATGTAGTTTTTTTGAAAATAAAAAAATGCAGAAAGTTTTTGGTGAGGGTTAGGATTAGGGTAGGTTTAGGGGATAGAATCTATAGTTCGTACTGTATAAAAATCATTATGTCTATGGAGAGACCTCATAAGGATAGCTGCACCAACGTGTGTGTGTCTGAATAGAATACAGAATTAGCTGAACTTACAACATCTGCTGCGCTGGTTGAGGTCAGTCCAGGTGCCGTCAGGGAGACACTTCCTAACCTTTGGCCCCACAATCACTCTGTTCCCTCTGCAGATGTACTCGATCTCATAATCCACCGGCAATACCTGAACGCTACGGATCTACAATACGAAAGAGAAAGTGAGTGCACTGCACTTCCCCAAACCCAGAGAAACTCAAAAACTGACATTAAAATACACAAAAACAACACACCTGTTCTTGGGTCAGACCCCTGTATCTGATCCCTCCATCTCTTGGCGGGCGAATGATAGCACAACCTGATGGAAACAATATACGATTATTAAACAAAGTTACGTGTGAGAACAGTCTTACCCTTCCAGTCTCTTACAGTTGATTTCTTAGCATACTGCTTACTGCCCATTAAACACTGTATGCTGAGCACATACAATAGTGTGTAAAACATTATGCAATGATAAACATTTCAACCAGCAGTATGCTACATTATTATCAAACAACCTTTTAATGTTGCATGTTTAATTCAGCAAGTGATGTCCAGGTATCATCTTCAAAATACTCTGAAATAATTCAAGATTTAGTAAAAGGGTGATTCTCAGGAAACTGTCAAGAAAATATCCAGGCCATATTTAAACCTAAATAACACCTACACATTTTAAATGATATTTTACTCATAAAAAATTAAGCCTTTATATAGGACAATTAAGGTTTTTTTGCATTGTGACATTATTTACTTGAGGATTTTTTTTTGCATTACATTAAAGAGAATATGGTAATGACCATTTTTTTTGCATACAGGTAATTAAAATATCGTAATGACAATTTGTTCTGCATTATGGCAATGAGAATATTGTAAGGACCATTATTTGTTTGCATTACGTTAATGAGAATAGCGTAATAACCATCTTTTTTCACATAACGGTAATTAGAATATTGTAATGACAATCTTTTTCCGCATTACAGTAATGAGAATATCGTATTGACCATAATTGTTTTGCATTACAGTAATGAGACTATCGTAATGACTTAATTCCCTTAAGAATTAAGGAGTAAAAAACTATAATGAAAATAATGTCACATAGTAAAAAATGTTTTACACATTACAGGGTTCTTTTTTTATATACTACATATAATTTCTTATTTGTTGCTTTTGAGAAATAAAGGACCACGCCATTGTCTTGACAGGTTTCATGAAAATAACCCCAAAAAACTTTTAACAGTCTGATCAAATAATAAGTCAAGACAAAGATGGTAAATTGCAGATAATATTACTTCCAATTCATTTATCACACTGTGTGTCTGGGTGCTGGGGTCTCCGCGCTGCGTGATGGGCCCCTGTAGTGATTGTGTCTATGTGACAGGGGTAGTGGGCCCCCTCTCTATACACCGGGAGTGAAACACTGCCTGCAAACTTACAGTACACCTACTCAAAGACAGATCAATTTGATATAAAGGAGCATTTCATTGGTTTTACCCACTAAACGAATACGCACCTTCACTGAACTAGTCAGTCATTTAAGTCTAAACGAGATGGAAGGTGATTTTTGAACGAACTGAATATACTGGTGTTGGGGCTTTGCTCAGGAGTTGGTTTGGTTATTGACAATAATTAATAATTATAAAAGATAATTATTAATTATTAAAATCAATAGAACATTTATTAGAATCAACATCAGCTTATTAATCCTTCAAATCAACAATTACAAAAGATCATTATTAAATATGAAAATCAATTGAATATTAATAAGGATTAATATTGCCAGAGCACCACCCTGGAATCAGTGACTAATAACCAGACAGTTATCAATATAGGATTGTCATCTCAAAATAGAATTGTTCTCTTTGTCGAGATTGGAAAGTCAACATCTGGAGAACATCGACAATCAAAAGGTAAACAATGAAGGCTTGAATCTGAGCACTGACATCCCCTGCCAGCCCTTGACATAGGTTCATGCAGAACAATACCAAAACACTTCTCTTTAAAGTATAACAAAGTTTATTGATGCAGTAATATCAATTAATAAACAATACAATGCAGTCAATACAATTCCGACTTCCAACAAACTTCTAAACATTAACATGATTACATATGGTAACAGATAATCCTATAATACATGAGAGGAGGCTAGATGTGTGTGTGTGAGAATGGGTGTATGTGCGTGTAAGGAGAGAAGGAGTGCACAAGATGGTGGGCATGGCTCTCGTGGAGAGTGCAGCATGCAAGGTTTCCGGCCAGAGAATGTGGCCGCGAATGTGGGTGGAGAGACTGGTTAATGGCGTCTGCCCATTAATGCATGTCTCTGCTGGTACGATAACTTAGGGACAAAGCTGGGCTCTATCGCGAGTTTATCTGTTCGCCAAATGTGTGTGCGGGAATGTTTTCTATGGGTCGTGTGTGTGTCGGTTAGTATGAGAGAGAGAGAGAACAGGGCGACGTCACCGAAGCCGGTTTCAGTGATTGTGGGAGAGAAGGCAGCCATTCGTTTATTACTCAGAGATGCTGTGAATGGTTCGTAATCCATCTGCCATGGTTGTTGGTACTTTAATGGATAAACTCAGTGTGCCGGTCTCACCCGCAATGGCGGAAATGCCCAATGTGGTTGGACAACAACACAGTAAATCTCATTTTTGGTAACAGTAAGTTACATTAATACCAGAATTCTTCACTTCTGCATGCAAAAGGGTGAGACACATATTGCTTGGGAGTCTCATTTGGATCCGCAAGCATGTTCGGTGGAACACAGAGAATATCAGCTAGTCCAGCGAGATGGAGATTGTATGGCCAAAGTTCAGGTATGTACGTTACATCCTTCTGCAGCGAAGCTACACCTGGGACCAGCAGGGCTGCAACTAGATGTGGCGAATACTGTCGCTGGAAGCAATCTTAGGAGGAATCTCTGGGGTTTTATACTCTCGATGACATCATGGTTGAGGGATGCATTCTGTCGTGCATGTCATCCAATGGGAGTTCAGAGTTCGAGCCATCTGAATTTCACACCTAGGTGTAAAGTGAGCAAGGCTTGATGGTACCTGTAGTCTGTTTGGATTCCTTTTGTTTGATTTTGGCAGCTGATACTGTGTTATCAGGCTTTGAGTGTTCCTACAGGCCTCAGTCAGGCTTGGGTCTATGTGTAGGCCTGCCTTTGTCTCCTATATGAGCACATGAGGCCCAACAGGGTGCGTTCCATTCGGAAGGGCTCATCCCCTTGCCCTAGTCCCTTCAGAGGGTTTGCCCTCCAGAGTTAGAGATTCGAGGGTTGAAGGGTGTAGGGCTCATGTCACAGATTCCCTGTTGACTTTTGTTTTGTGTTTTTATGTTGAAGTTCCTGTTTAGTTCCTGTTTCCTGTTTGGTTTTTGTAGTCCTTTGTAGTTCCATTTTTTGATTGGTTTAGCCCTGATTGTTTCCCATTCCTTGATTGTTTCCCCAGGTGTTCCTTGTTTTCCCTAGTGTACTTAAGCCCTTGTTTCCCCCTGTCTACTTGTTAGTTGTTGCATGTTTTGTGCTAAGTTCCCCGTGGTTTTCTTTATTCCAAGTTTTCTTGTTTTTTGATTAATAAAAAGCTGCACTTAGATCTTCTTTCGTTGCCTGCCTCGTTACAGCTCAAAAAAATTGGTAATTCAGAACGCACTAAAGCATTGTCTATCCAAGCCAAAGAAGCTGCTGCCATTGCACAAAGGCTGATGCTATTAAACATCACCTGCACCTAATCAGAAATATTTATACATGATTTTGTCTCACTAATGCTTGCATTTTTCATGAAGTCATAAAGATTTAAATTATTTATTTTCAGTTTATATTCTGAAAGCTTCATGTTTAAAAATTAGTGTTTTATTTATTAAAAAAACAAAACATGTAGGCTACAGTGCATTACTTAAATAGATCAAATGCCTTTGTGTATTATTATTTTATTTAAACTTCTTTAGAATGACTGATCAAGCGAATTAACATTAAAATAACAGAAGCATTAACCCGTTTCAAACAAAAAGCCAGGGGCTTAATTTTAAAAGATCACTATAATAATTAAAAGCTTTTATAGACTATGGAGATGAAGGGATGACACATTTTTTGTTTATAGAAACAGATTGCAGTTTAATTTACATTAAATTACACTTGGCAAACCTCCCGATTTGTGACTTATGCTCCGGTTCCGGTGTCATGATATATCGAGTCCCCTCTAAAAATCGGGTCTCCCTCTGACGTCACAGCAATTCCATTGGACCTATAATTGGGTACTATATTCACTGCCTGAGACACTGTCACTTTAAAATAGTTTTATGATGGTTGCCTATATAACTTTGTAAATACGCCAATTAATGACGTTTAAACAATAAATTACACATAATAGTAAATAACTGAAGTTATAGATTGTGAAATTATAGATGTGACGTTGTTTGTGTTTTTCAGTTAGCCTAGACTTCAATGACCTGCTATCGAACTAGAACAAAGACAAAACACAAAACACATGGACGTAATACCCTCTTCAGATATCTTAATCTTATATAACCAATCTTCTCAACATAAGAGAGGTTTTATTAGCTTTTTTACTAGATAATGAGCACAGGGAGTCATAAAATAATTTAAATCAATACAAAACAGCCTAAAATTGGGTTTAGAATCAGTAACCTTGCATTTATGTATTTGAAAATGACCACACAAAATTAACACTTTTAGCATGTCTTCCATCATATTTACTGGGCTGTGATCACACGCAGGCAGCGTTTTTTGAATGGTTCATGATCTCATTGCGAGAACAATGCTTTCTTTTCTCACGCGAGAACCCACATCAGCCGCCCCCCACGCCGTTCCGTTTTCCTACGGGATTGAGGATGACCCGGCTGGTGTTGAAGGCAATTCAGGGATGACAACGGGCTCGGTTTCGCCGTGTAAATCCCCACGAACCACCCGCCCCCCGGCACACTTGCTTGCTTCCATCTGAGTTCGGAATGAGTTCGGCTCGCCTCGCGGCCAGCCAGCATTCTCCTTCGAGCCCCCGGAATTGGATGACGATTTTGCCGCTGCATCGGACTCATCTGGGCTGCCAACTTTGGGTCTGCTCACCCAGTCTGAGCCTGAAGCACGGGTATCTGTTATGCTTTCCTGGGCCGCGCGAGCGCGAGGTGGACTGGAAACCTCCGTCACCCCCTCACGACTACTTGATCGGTTCCTCGGGCCAGGGCACCGCTCATAGCTACTCCCCCCTCAGTACCTTTCTTCCCGGAAGTGCATGACGAGCCAACTAGTTCGTGGAGGGCACCTTTTACTGCCCAGAACCGAGGTCCTCGCTCGTCCGCTCTCAATACCCAGACACGTACTTCACATCTCCATTCTGCCATGGCGTCGACCCTCCCTACGGCTCACGTCCGACGGCCAGGCGTATCAGCACAAGGTCCTCCCCATCGGCCCGTCACTGTCCCCTCGCGTCTTCACCAAGTTCACAGAGGCAGCCCTTGCCCTAATACGTGAAGTGGGCATATGCATAATTGATTACCTCGATGACTGGCTCATCCTAGCACACTCTTGAGAGTTACTATGTGCCCACAGGGACCAGGTGCTTGCGCGCCTTAGCCGTTTGGGGCTTCAGGTCAACTGGGAAAAAAGCAAGCTCTCTACGGTTCAGAGCTTCTCTTTTCCCGGCTTAGAGTTAGACTCAGTCTCAATATCAGCGCACCTCACAACTGAGCGTGCGCAGTCAGTGCTCAGGTGCCTTGCTCGCTTCAAGCCAGGCACAGCAGTTCCTCTCAAACAGTTCCTGGATGCTCTTCCTCCCTAGCCCTCTGGCCGGCGAATTCAATGGAGGAATTTGCCGCCAGACCCACCATGATTCGAGTGCTCCGTGTTGGGCTTGGGCTCCACAGGCAAGTTGCATCAGGCAACTCACTGTGAAGTATTTTCTGCGATATGGTCCCCCTGCTGGTAGGACCCGCGTCTCCCTTGGGCAGTCCTCACAGCCCCCGGTTGCCGTGTCTGTAGCAATTCCTCCCTTGTCAGGCAAGATCTACCACCGCACCATGTCCACGGGTGGCTTGACAACCCCCGTATGTATTAGTCACAAGTTACCTCCAAACCTACCTTGTCTCCACAGGATCTTTTCCCCCTGAAAGAGTAGGAATGGAAAAGGATGCATTCGCCGACGCGTCTATAGTGTTAAGATAGCCCCAGCCGCTTTTTAACTCTATGATGAGAAACATAGAGAGAGAAAAGGCGCGGCTGGCCGGCTGGCTCCCATACAAGTCATGTCGCCTGTTCCCGTACGGGTGCTGGACACCTAAGAGCAGTATATGACACCTTTAATTGGGGGCATTGGGGAAGGTTACGTGAAGCCGACCCAGCTGCTTCTAGCACGCAGCAGCCTGCTTGCACCTGGCTCGGCAGTCACATAACACGGGCAGTGCATGGTGTTTTGAAGTGGGACCCCTTGTGACACTACAATCGACACAACGTCGATTGACAGAAGGGGAACGTCATGGTTACTGTTGTAACCGCCGTTCCCCTATGGAAGGAACGAGACGTTGTGTTCCCCTTGCCACGTCACTATACCTACCACTGTAATGCGCCATAACCTTATTCTTGGCTCCTCAGTGAAAACCTGTCTGACATTCGCTCGCCCGCTCCCCTTTATACCCGTATGTCTGGGGGCAGGGCATTTAAATTCTGTCTGCCAACTTGACATTGGCCTTTTCTCAAGTTCAGAGGTACGCGAGACGCTCAGAAGAGACCCCTTGTGTCACTACAATCGACACAATGTCTCGTTCCTTCCATCGGGGAACGGAGGTTACAACAGTAACCATGACATTTTTTAGCTTGATACCTGCATTTAGCATTTTATCATGACTGTGAACTGCCAAAATTTCACTTTTGATTGAGAGCCCAGATGCGCTTCCAGAATAATAGGAACTTGGTTTTCATCTTTTAGAAATAAACAGGTATAATCTGCCAGTTGACTAATTAGGAAAGTTTGTTCTGCAACTCGAATACCCTGAACCCCTGAACATTGTTGTGGCACGGTGGAGGGCGGGGCCGGGTCGTGACTCCTCTCTCTCTCTCGCTCTTTCGCACCATGTTGGCCTTTTCCCTCTTTTTTAAATTATGGTGTTTGTGGGAGGGGAGGTACTGCCCATTTTTAATTATTGTTGTTTCCTTCCCCTTGCCCCCTCCCTCGTCCAGGTTGATGGGGATGACCCACCGGCAGACCGCGCAGGAAAATCTGAAACATAAATTGAGAACCTAGCTTCATCTTATACAAGAATACCATTAATATGGAGAGATTATATTTTCTTTACTTTTACTGTTTTCTTCTCAAGATTATGATTTTTTTTTTAGAATAAAGTGAGTACAACCATGAAAAATGTGCAAAACTTGAAACTTATCCAACCCCCGTTCTTAAGAACTTACCTCAAACTCTCTTCATCTCTTTTACCTTTATGTTTAACTATCTTCTCCCCTTCCCTATTGTTTTTATTTTCATAAAAATTTCATTTTAACCAGTCTGATATTTCAGTTACACATTCAAAAGCATGTGTCATTCATTTCTCCTTAGATCAGATACCATCAGCACAGATCCTCTTTACATTAACAATGGCAAACTGTCCATTGACACCAGAGAATTGACCCTGTTTTTGAGCTTTCTCCACAAGAGGCCACAGTTTGTTTCTAGCTTCCATTGTTCTTGCCGTCAAGTTGTCTGTAATTCAGATTTTCTTCTGCTTGAGCGCCTCAGAATTTTTCGTGTCCGCACAAAGACGATCACGATGAGACCAAGAGAGGAACTGCACAATTATCCAGTGTGGATGTACATTTCCTATTTTCAGACCTAGCCTGTGTGCCACATCGACAGACGATTGCAGGACGTCCGCTAATGATCGGGAGACCTGAAGGAAAATGTCCAACATGACCATTTTATTGTACTCCCCCTCCTCCTACGGGATGCCAGAAATCCTGAGATTCCAGAGCTTTTTGTATGCTTTCAGCTCATCTTCTTTATCCCACAGATGTTTGTTTTCTTCAGCTGGGTTTGATAACCGAGTATCCATTTTGACCACTTGGACAGCAATATTCTCCGTCTTGTTAGCTACCGCATCAACCACAGTCGGCAGGTGAGCTATACGGTAGACTAAAGCCAAAGGATTCTTGAGGCAAACAAGTATCCGAGAACTCACCATCATGAATCGATTTTGCGTAACTGTGCAAACATTTTACACTCTCAGTCTTTAGGAGTTCATCGACATCCATCATGTTGTTGTGTCTTGACAGTTTTGCACGTCTCATCCTGTTATCATATTGATAAAACAAAAATGGTTTATTTGACTTTCTGATCTAATTTTGTGTTAAAATGTATTATTCTTTGTCAGTCCAGTCAAATAATGGGTTAAGAGGATTAAATTGTTTTCAAAATATTTTAGTTGACCACACACTGCCTTCTGTTTGCTTTCTGTCTTCCATAAAGAAAACCATTAGTGTCCAACTCCACATCTACTTTAAAGAAACTAGCTATTTAGATTCACATAGATGTTAATAGTGGAGGTTTAGCAGTTCAGATGAGATAATAATGACAATCACACATAATTCTTTCAATTGTGCTTTGCTGTTATAAATTTGTCGGCCTATTCTAAAAGTATTCTGAATACATAAATGTTTTATGTGATGTATTTGTAATACTTTACTGAATACATTTAAGAAAGAGTATTTAATATTCAGTCTAGAATACTTTCTTAAAGTATTCTGCCCAACCCTGCACACAGCTTTGGAAAACATTTTGAGAAAAACAACTGCAATACTTGTTTACCACTAGGTGGAGCACTATCCCTTTTAAACATGTGATCCAGTATTACGCTAAGGTAATATGGTACCACAATTTCAGTAGTCGGTACTAATACCACTGAAGTTTCACGGTTCAAAAAAATATAAAAAAATATGCTACTGAATACACCAGTTTAGTGATTTTTAATTATTTAATAATTATAGTTTAATTATTACTATTTTTCCAAAACTTTCCAGAACATTTGTAAAATAAAAGTTTAATTTAAGTTCATCTTCAAAATGGTGTCTAATCAATTCATTCTTAAAACGTTTAACAAGTGAAAATGTAACTTTTCAACACGTGATTGCATTTTTTTTTTTTGCCAAACTTTTATTTGTATTGTCTTGCTTGTAATATTTTGATTAATTATTATTTTATTATTATCATTATTATTATTATTATTACAGTTAATATTACATTTTACTACACAGATGTAATATATTTCTGTTCAATTTCTTCAATTTTTGAATCGTGCTTTTATTATGACGTGTTGCCGGATGCTTCACTTTACCGGATAAACAGTTCGTGACATGGTCCAGTGTGATCATTGAAGACTTTTAAGTATTTTATATGTATTTACAATTTAAACCATTTATAATATCATTGTAGAAAGTATAAAGAAAAAAAAAAAAAAAATTGGGGGGGATTAAGGGGGGGTGGCAATTAAAAGACAATACAAATAGTTTGTGGTTTCAATACAAACAGCATTATGTTACATTGTACAATTGAAAGATCTTTACCAAATCTTTTTGCTTTTTACAAAGTTTAATCATGTTTTAATATCCTTGTAAGTCTATAAAAAATAGGACAATATTGGGTTTCCATTCTGACCATTTTAACTTATGTAAAAATAATCTATTTGTTTACAATACAAGAAGAGATAACATCTTTGTTATTGTGATGAAAATAAATACAACTTTGTTTTCTTCAATGGAAAAAAATTTAATTAGCTTTTCTGCACATAAATTGAGTGACATCGGGGAGTATTATTGCTTCTGCACATAGATCCAATATTGCCATTATTACATTTTTGATTATCTACACCTTCTAGAAGAAAACAAGTTATAAAATCTTATTTTATCTGATAAATTCCTGAACAGCAATCTTACTCCTCCAAGGATGGATCTCAATAATTTTTCAAACTCTTTGTGACTAATGGAATTACCAAAATGGTTAGAAGAAGAAGCAGCCTATATTTTGTCACACATTATACAATTGGATACAGTGAAATTCTTTCTTTGCATATCCCAGCTAAGCTGGGGTCAGAGCACAGGGTCAGCCATGATTCAACGTACCTGGAACAGATACGGTCAAGGGCCAATAGTGGTAGTGCTGGGGCTTGAACCCCTGACTTTCTGGTCAGTAACCCAGATCCTTAACCACTGAGCCAATATAAATATGTGCAATATAAATAAAGCTGAGGTTAAAGCGCAGATGCAGAGCATGTGTTCAAAAAATGGCTGTGAGCATTTTAAAGCTATCCTGTGTCAGTCATACTGACCGCTGGTACCAGATAGTGTCGGTGCTCTGTACTACAGAAACACTGGTATCGTTATATCATTTTTAATTTAGTTTTGCTTTGGTACCGAAGTACCGGTAATTCTGACAACACTAGCAGCCATGATGGAAGCCAATGTCTTTTCCTAAAGCCATTGAACCAACTGCTTGTGTAATTTAGCCTTACAACTTGCCATTCCTGCCACTGTAATTTAATAAGAAGGCGATATATATAATATGCCCCAGTTCATAAGAAACCCACGCATAGTTAAAACTGCCTACCACAGGGGCTGGCAGAGCCCATTTTAATCACAGACTATATACAAATGTAACCCTGCATAGTACTAGTCAAATCTTTTCCATTATATTTCAGTCATTCAAGCCTCTAATCTGTGTAAATGTCTGCTTCTCCCTCAGGCTAACAGTTTTGCCAGGGATTTGCTGTCAGAAAGAAAGAGCGACATTGCTGTAGCCTGTTATTATGGCCCGGTTCACCTACAGTGTCAGCAGCTAATTATAGTCATCACCAAATCTTGCGCCCAGGAGCAGGAAAGACCAGCACGAGTGTGTGTGTTTGTGTGTATGTGTGCTTATGGTTGAAGGTATATTTATAGGTGAAAAACATGAGCAGCATTATCAAACTCAAATCCTGCCATTGGCTAGTTGTTTGTAGCTTTTAAGAGATCCTATAGATTATTGAAATTCCAATTCTATACTGAACGACATGCATTCTGGCATTTTATGTAACTGCAAACTGTATTCATGAAGACCAAGTATGCACTGCAACTAAATACGGTCATAACTCCTCATCCCCTTACAAAACATTTGCCACTCATTATTTTCACATGCAAATGAGCTTGTGATACTCCATAAATATTTGCCAAAAGTTTGAAATTTGTTTTGAAATTTGCCATGAACTCTTGATTGTTGTAAGGGTGAGTTTTTGATTCTGTTCTGTAAGGATATGGGTCCGTTTAACAACTGACTATTTATTAAGTGAAGCCGACTAATGAGTTTAGCTAGATTTGCATTCGGTAATTATTATTATAATAATAATTATTTATTATAATAAGTGAAAGTTTTGCATTCCCTCGCAATTTTCTTTTTGGTTCCGTCGCAACAGCTTTATCCATCCCTTACAAAAATTAACCATTGGTTTACTACAGTAACCATATACACTCACCTAAAGGATTATTAGGAACACCATACTAATACTGTGTTTGACCCCCTTTCGCCTTCAGAACTGCCTTAATTCTACGTGGCATTGATTCAACAAGGTGCTGAAAGCATTCTTTAGAAATGTTGGCCCATATTGATAGGATAGCATCTTGCAGTTGATGGAGATTTGTGGGATGCACATCCAGGGCACGAAGCTCCCGTTCCACCACATCCCAAAGATGCTCTATTGGGTTGAGATCTGGTGACTGTGGGGGCCATTTTAGTACAGTGAACTCATTGTCATGTTCAAGAAACCAATTTGAAATGATTCGAGCTTTGTGACATGGTGCATTATCCTGCTGGAATTAGCCATCAGAGGATGGGTACATGGTGGCCATAAAGGGATGGACATGGTCAGAAACAATGCTCAGGTAGGCCGTGGCATTTAAACGATGCCCAATTGGCACTAAGGGGCCTAAAGTGTGCCAAGAAAACATCCCCCACACCATTACACCACCACCACCAGCCTGCACAGTGGTAACAAGGCATGATGGATCCATGTTCTCATTCTGTTTACGCCAAATTCTGACTCTACCATCTGAATGTCTGAACAGAAATCGAGACTCATCAGACCAGGCAACATTTTTTTCGTCTTCAACTGTCCAATTTTGGTGAGCTCTTGCAAATTGTAGCCTCTTTTTCCTATTTGTAGTGGAGATGAGTGGTACCCGGTGGGGTCTTCTGCTGTTGTAGCCCATCCGCCTCAAGGTTGTGCATGTTGTGGCTTCACAAATGCTTTGCTGCATACCTCGGTTGTAACGAGTGGTTATTTCAGTCAAAGTTGCTCTTCTATCAGCTTGAATCAGTCGGCCCATTCTCCTCTGACCTCTAGCATCAACAAGGCATTTTTGCCCACAGGACTGCCGCATACTGGATGTTTTTCCCTTTTCACACCATTCTTTGTAAACCCTAGAAATGGTTGTGCGTGAAAATCCCAGTAACTGAGCAGATTGTGAAATACTCAGACCGGCCCGTCTGGCACCAACAACCATGCCACGCTCAAAATTGCTTAAATCACCTTTCTTTCCCATTCTGACATTCAGTTTGGAGTTCAGGAGATTGTCTTGACCAGGACCACACCCCTAAATGCATTGAAGCAACTGCCATGTGATTGGTTGATTAGATAATTGCATTAATGAGAAATTGAACAGGTGTTCCTAATAATCCTTTAGGTGAGTGTATGTTTACTGTAGTAAAACAATGGTTAATTTTCACAACAGAGCCTGTTGTGAGGGTACTCAAGCTATTGTACAGATCCATACCTCTAGATATCAGTGCAACATAAACACAAATTTTACTCTTGATTCACTGCACTTTTCTTATTTTTCAGGGTGGTTGTTAACAGAGGGGATGAGTTTAGAGACATGACGCCTCTGAGAGGGTTTTAGGTAAACAGTAAAGGTTCAGGTATACTTTGTTTGTCCACATGTTACTCCGTCTTGCGTCAAAGTGTACTCTTTTGATCGCAAGCCCATTTGGACATGCACTACAACTGCTTTGTGATAATCCTTTAGCACAGTCAACAGCAGGTGCATGCGTCAACGACGTGCAAAGACACGCCCTGCCTCTGAAATTGCATACTATCAAGAGTATGTACTGTATTTGGTGAAGGATGCACTTCTCATCCGGTAAAACAGTATGGCCTGCGGGCCGTAGTTTGGACACCCCAGGGCTTACAGCCATCATGTTCATCGCCATTAAAAATAAATTTCAGGACAATTACTTTTAGAGTCCAGATATTTATTTAATTGCTGGTCTGTGTACAAATGCAGACATGTCATTGGCTGTTACATTACGTTTGGCTGTTTTTTCACCATCTCGCACCATGAGTGCTGCGTTTTTGTTGTGTTATTTATTTATTTTTAAACAAAACCCCTTTATTCCCCCTTTTGCAGACTTTCACTCTGACTTGTACATGTAGTTGTCATGCACCCAAACTAGCATTGTGTATGTAGCCAAAAAGATTTATAATGACAGATCTGGGGATATACCTTGACAACAGCAATTCCACAAGCAGATTTTGCTGTTCAACAGGCCATTGAATGGGACTGTTATTCATGAGGGGATTATATACTGTATGTCAGGATTTATGTACTTATTATAGCTGTCAGATATCTATTCTAATAGTGTTGATATTGTTTTTCATTAACCGATCAGCTTGAGCAAAGCAGACTAGCTAAGCTTGTAATATTTGAGATAGGAAGGATGCAATTAGAGCTGGATGGAAAGGACGTGAGACAAATTTTTATTCCAGATGCTGACTGATGTGACCGGTTAATGAAGACCTCAAACACACCCAGAATATAAACACATTGCCTCTTACGCCAGAGAATGGATGTACACACAAACACACACAGACAATTATCACTTTAAAAAAATATATAATTTTAATAGAAAAAGAATACTAAAAATACTAAATAAATACTATTAAAATTGTTTAAATGTAAGTTACCTTACCATAATTGTTTGAAAATTATATTAAATTTAACAGGATGCTACTAGTAATTTACAGTATTGTAATATATGAATGACCTTATGTATGGTGAAAATAAAGACATTTAAACAGATGTATTTTTATAAAAATATACATTTTAAAATGATGTTTTTTGTTGTTGTTTTTTTTAAGTAAAATGAATGAGTTCCCTTATAATTTATGGTCAAAAGGAGTAAAGGGATGTTGTACTAGGGGTCTCTCTTGAGAGCCTTTTGCATCTCTGATCTATGAGAAAAGGCCAGTGAGAAATTGGCAGACAGAATTTGCATGTCCCACCCCCGGACATATGGGTATAAAGGGAGGGAAATGCGTTTCATTCAGAAATTTTCTTCGGAGCCAACCGGTTGTGTGAGTCAGCCCCCCGCCATACTTGCCTGCTTCCGTCCGAGCTCGGGATTAGTGCGACTTACCTCGCAGCCAGCCATTCTCCCTTGAGCCCCCGGAATTGGATGACGCCATCGACGCTACATCGGATAGCGTCACAGTGGCGTCTGATGCCGATGACTCACCTGGGCTGCCACCTTCGGGTCTGCTCGCCCAGTCTGAGCCTTATGCGCATATGTCCACTATGCTTTCCCAGGACGCTGCGAGCACAAGGCTGGACTGGAAACCCAGACCCAGAGATGACTGAAGACATGCATGACAGGTTGAGGAAGCCGTAGAGGACACCTTTTACTGCCCGTGACCAGCTTCTTCGCTCCTCCGCTCTCACGACCCTCAATGGTGGAGCGGCCCATGGGTACCCGGCAGTCCCCCAGGTGGACAGAGAGATGGTTGCGATCCACCTGAGTCTGGAGAACACTGCCACCTAGCGGGATCGTCCAGTGCCCCCTTCCAGGGCCCTCCTGATCGGGCTCGCCTCCATCAAGAGGGTCGGGGACCTGCAAGCGTTCTCTGTCAGTGACACCTGCCTGGAGTTTGGTCCAACATACACTCATGTGATCCTAAGACCACGACTGGGCTATATGCCCAAGGTTCCTACGACTCCCTTCAGAGACCAGGTAGTGAACCTGCAAGCGAAGCTGCCCCGGGAGGAGGCAGACCCAGTCCCTTCGTTGCTGTGTCCGGTACATGCTTTGCGTATCTATTTGGACCGCACACAGAGCTTTAGACATTCTGAGCAGCTCTTTGTCTAACATTGGCCTATCACACCCAGGCCGTGCCTGCCCCCTTGCGGGTCTGTGCACACTCGACAAGAAGTGTGGCATCCTCGTGGACACTTGCCAAAGGCGCCTCCCTAGCAGACATATGCAGAGCAGCGGGTTGGGCAACAACCAATACCTTTACAAGATTTTACAATCACAGGGTTGAGTCGGTTTCGTCCCGTATTTTCTCAGGTCCGAGCCGGTAGAAACTTGGTAACACGGTGACAACTGACCAGGTGGGCCGCTTGCACCTAGCACCTTCCCTCCACTGAGGTAATACCGTGCGCTTTTACCCCAGGAGATCCCACTAACTTGGGTCCCTGGATGACTCCTCCCTAGCCCTCTGGTCCACGAATTCAGCGGAGGAATTCGCCAACCAAGACCAATGCGGGTACTCAATTTACCCTGTTCTGGAATAGGTGCTCCACAGGACAGGCTCCTACATGAACTTATCCCCGAGCGGGGATGCGAGCGGACCCGCGTCTCCCATGGGCAGTCCTCACGGACCCCCGGTCACCGTGTTTGTAGCAACTCCTCCCTCCCAATGAGGTAGGAGCTACCACCGCGCCACTCTCCACATGTGACCTAAAAGCCCATGTGATGTATTTCACCACTCTTTACCTCCCGCAGTCTGGGCAGGTGTGGTCTCCGCAGGGTCTTTCCCCCCTGAAAGAATAGGAAAAGTGGGAAAGATTGCCTTCCCCGATGCATATGATAGCGTTAAGATGGCCACGGCCTGCTCCACTGCTTGGCACGTCGCCTTGTTCAACCTATCGGAGTGTAAAGAACCAGAAGGTTTTGACAATTTTATGGGGTGTTGGGGAAGGGTACGTGCATTCTGGCACAGCCGGTCGCTTTGGCACGTAAAATACCTGCCCGCTCCTGTGTCAGCAATACACGTACATGGCTCAGCGCATGGCGTGATTTAAATTGGACCCCTAGAATGGATGCTTCTTCGACACAACGTCAGCGTGAGCGACAGATGGGGAACGTCTAGGTTACGGATGTAACCTCCGTTCCCTGAAGAGGGAACGAGACGTTGTGTCCTCCCAGCCACATCACTGAACCGAGCCACTGTTGCAGCCGAACCTCATTGTCGGCTCCTTAGAAAAATCCTGAATGAAACAGACGCATTTCCCTCCCTTTAAACACGTATGTCCGGGGGCTGGACATGCAAATTCTGTCTGCCAATTTCTCATTGGCCTATTCTCATAGATCAGAGATGCAAAATGCTCTCAAGAGAGACCCCTAGTGTCACTTCTTCGACACAACGTCTCGTTACCTCCATCAGGGAACGGAGGTTACATCCGTAACCTAGACGTTTCTACTTGATGTATTATAATATATTATATTTCATCATCTTTTTTTATTTCATATAATTATTTTGTAATATTAATATGTACACTGGGGTGTTTTATGTTTCATTTGATGGTTCTTAGATATTATTTATGTCAGTTTTGATAAGATAAGCAGTTACATAAATACTCAAACTAGCCCATCTGGCACCGACAATCATCCATGCAATTACCTAATCAGCCAATCATGTGGCAGCAGAAATGTCAGTTTTGATAAGAGCTTCTATCTCAGGTGGTAGAGTGGGTTGGCTGCTAATTGCAGGGTTGGTGGTTTGATTCCCGGCCCACACGACTCCACATGCCGAAGTGTTCTTGGGCAAGACACTGAACCCCAAGTTGTTCCCAATGGCAGGCTAGTGCCTTGCATGGCAGCTCTGCCGTCATTGGTGTGTGAATGTGTGTGTGAATGGTTGGATGGAACACAGTGTAAAGCACTTTGGTAACCTCTAATGTTAAAAAAGCGCTATATAAGTGCAGACCATTTACCATACGGGCTTCTATTTTACCACCTGTACTTTTATGGTTGTTATCAGTATATTATTCTATACCTCTAAGTACAAAGCAGATATAAGTAGTTCAAGTAAGTTGGTATATTAACATTATATGATTTAATGCTCTACGTTTATGAACTATACAGGCATCAATATGCCATCCCGTAATGCCTAAAAATTGTTACAGTATTTCTGCCAGTATTTATTTATATTCAACTGGATTTTTATTTTTACTAAATCACAGGAATTACAACAAAAAAATAAGAGATACACAGGAAACGAGCATTACCTGAAAAGTTACAAAAATATATCTGCACACAAAGAAACCATAATGCTAACAAAACACAAATACCTCTAAGACACAAGCTCATACACTGGCTGCCCTCTCTATTACCTGCGGTCGTATTGCGTGAGGCCACAGTGAGGGAGAAAGACACAAGGAGATTCAATAGAGCAAACAAGAGGCCCATTCTTCCACCTGCAGAAAGAGAGAAACAATTGACATTATAAGAAGAGGAAAGGCCGAGTGTAAAAACTAAGGCTGAAGAGTGACTGTTTAAAGGAATAGTTCAGTTAAATATTAAAATTCTGTCATCTTTCACTCGCCCTCATTTCATTCCAAACCAATATATATGGTTTTCCTTCTTTTGTGGAACACCGAAATTTGGAAGATCGTTCCAGTCGCTCATTTCCATGTAATTTCAGTAAATGGGGATTGAATATTTCAAGCTTAAAAAAAGATGTAAAAACACTATAAATGTATCTTAAAAGTAGTCCATATGACTTTTATGTACTGTAATTTGACTTCTGAAGTTATTCAATTGATTTTTGTGAGAATGATATAGCTATTCAGTGATAAACTATCAAACTGGTTTTGTGAACTGAATCAACCAATTGATTGAATAGATCCGACTCAAGATAACAATTTGTACTTGAACCAAATATTGCTCCCTCTCTCATGAACTCAAGTGAACGTGCCAACGAGAGCTTTCAGTGAATTCAGACTATTCATCACACAAATGTATTGTATGGTTTCATATGACAAAATATTATATGTTGCACGATTCATGTTGATTCATGTTGACAATGGCTGTTTTTGACAAAGTATGACCAGAATACTTTTCAATATGTCTTCTATTGTTTTCCACAGAAGCATAAAATCATGAACACAGAAAAGGATGACAGAATGTAATTTGTTTGGTGAACTATCCCTTTAAGGGTACAAGATGATTGTGAGAGAGGTTTCTTATGGATGGGGGTACACAGTGCATGAGCAAAAAATATGAAAGAGATGGAGGTTCAGAGAAGGAAGTATGGGTGAGAAGGAACAGATCAGAAATGGCACAAGCGGACAGACGGCCCTTTTGAAATTTCTGAACAGCTGATCTCCTCTTCTAGATTCACAGTTAGTCTACCACGACCATCGAAATGAGTCATTCCCGGCAGGGTGCCTTCCCTTACTCAGCCCACAGACCTGCTTAATATCTGCATCAAGGTGCGAGCGCTGCCCAGCAATCCCCCTTCAATATTCCCTTTCCACCCAGCTGCTTTCTGACTCAGACTCCAGCAAGCACTGCAGTCGGTGTAGTTGGGGGTGGACAAGATGAATGATATTCACTGGCAAATTTATGTTTATTGGTGTTGTTTTTGACCAGAGTGTAACCTGGACCAATATAGAGAGTCGTGGTGGCTGATTGCCAACAGTATATATATATATATATATATATATATATACACCGATCAGCCACAACATTAAAAACAACCTGCCTAATATTGTGTAGGTATTGTACATCTCAGAATGAGATCATATTCTTCGCACCACAATTGTACAGAGCGGTTATCTAAGTTACTGTACACGTTGTCAGTTCAAACCAGTCTGGCCATTCTCTGTTGACCTCTCTCATCAACAAGGCATTTCTGTCTGCAGACGGAAATGCCTTGATGAGAGAGGTTAACAGAGAATGGCCAGACTGGTTTGAACTGACAACGTCTGCAGTAATCGCTCAGTACAATTGTGGTGAGAAGAATGCTACTCTGAGATGCAGGTTGGCGCTGTTCTGGCGGCAAGATGGAGACCTACACAATATTAGGCAGGTGGTTTTAATGTTGTGGCTGATCAGTGTGTGTGTATATATATATATATATATATATATATATATATATATATATACAGTATTGTGTTTTAGGCACATAAGATATTTAACAAAAAGCATTTGTCATAAGATGGTTATTTATATCTTCAGCTTTAGTGTGTCAATAATAAATATACTTTTAGACTCTCTTTTGCCAATAGAAAAGATTAGAATAGATGAACAGGGAGCCCTGCAACAGATGTCATGTACCCCTCAGTTCCCCCTACAGAACATCGTGTCAGTCTGAGATTACATAAAGAGACAGAAGCAATTGAGACAGCCGGAATAGATACAGTGCATCCGGAAAGTATTCACAGCGCTTCACTTTTTCCAAAATGGATTAAATTCATTATTTTCCTCAAAATTCTACACACAATACCCCATAATGACAACATGAAAGAAGTTTGTTTGAAATCTTTGCAAATTTATTAAAAATAAAAAACAAAGAAAATCACATGTACCTAAGTATTCACAGCCTTTGCACAATACTTTGTTGAAGCACCTTTGGCACAAATTACAGCCTCAAGTATTTTTGTGCATGATGCTACAAGCTTGGCACACCTATTTTTGGGCAGTTTCTCCCATTCTTCTTTGCAGGACCTCTCAAGCTCCATCAGTTTGGATGGGGAGCGTCAGTGCACAGCCATTTTCAGATCTCTCCAGAGATGTTCAATCAGGTTCAAGTCTGGGCTCTGGCTGGACCACTCAAGGACATTCACAGAGTTGTCCCGTAGCCACTCCTTTGCTATCTTGGCTGTGTGCTTAGAGTCGTTGTCCTGTTGGAAGATGAACCTTCGCCCCAGTCTGAGGTCCAGAGCGCTCTGGAGCAGGTTTTCATCAAGGATGTCTCTGTACATTGCTGCATTCATCTTTCCCTCAATCCTGACTAGTCTCCCAGTTCCTGCCGCTGAAAAACATCCCCACAGCATGATGCTGCCACCACCATGCTTCACTGTAGGGATGGTATTGGCCAGGTGATGAGTGGTGCCTGGATTCCTCCAGACATGATGCTTGCCATACAGGCCAATCTTTGTTTCATCAGACCAGAGAATTTTGGAGAATTTCTCAGTGCCTTAACTGAGTGGCCTCCGGCTGGCCACTCTACCATACAGGCCTGATTGGTGGAGTGCTGCAGAGATGGTTGTTCTTCTGGAAGGTTCTCTTCTCTCCACAGAGAAATGCTGGAGCTCTGTCAGAGTGAGTATCGGGTTCTTGGTCATCTCCCTGACTAAGGCCCTTCTCTCCTGATCGCTCAGTTTGGACGGGCGGCCAGCTCTAGGAAGAGTCCTGGTGGTTCCAAACTTCTTCCATTTACAGATGATGGAGGCCACTGTGCTCACTGGGACCTTCAATGCTGCAGAATTTTTTCTGTACCCTTCCCCAGATCTGTGCCTCGATACAATCCTGTCTTGCAGGTCTATAGACAATTCCTTGGACTTCATGGCTTGGTTTGTGCACTGACATGCACAGTTGTGTGCATTTCCAAATCATGTCCAATCAACTGAATTTACCACAGGTGGACTCCAATCAAGTTGTAGAAACATCTCAAGGATGATCAGTGGAAACAGGATGCACCTGAGCTCAATATTGAGAGTCATGGCAAAGGCTGTGAATACGTATGTACATGTGATTTTTTTAGTTTTTAATTTTTAATAAATTTGCAAAGATTTCAAACAAACTTCTTTCACGTTGTCATTATGGGGTATTGTGTGTAGAATTTTGAGGAAAATAATGAATTTAATCAATTTTGGAATAAGGCTGTAACATAACAAAATGTGGAAAAAGTGAAGCGCTGTGAATACTTTCCGGATGCACTGTAGAAGAACTGTGGCGAATTCTCCAAGAAACTTGGAAGATCCATTTTTTTTAATTGATAGAATCATTTTAACAATATAAATATTTAAAGTGTAAATTTTTATTTTTATAATAGATTTTCATATTTTAATATGGAAAGTGTGGGACAAGGCTAAAACAGTAAATTATATACAAAGAAGGCATTTGAAATGTACCAAAAATAAATAATGAGGGCCTGGTAAAAAGTTTCCAATTCAGTTTTAATGAGAGAACAAAAAAGTTCAAATCTGTTTGTTTTAGTAAAAATAAATGGGACGAGAAAATGTCCAAAGTGTGCCAATGGCAATAGTAATAACTTGACAGACATTAACTGTGTTTTGCATTATTTTTTCATAAAACAAATTGCAAAAAATTATAATATTTTTGTCCATATTCTGGATTTATTTGAATTTTTTTCCTTTATGGCACAGATTATTGTCCCTGGCAGCATCGTATGCAAGATGAGGCAAAAACATGAAGCTAATTTATTTTATTTTTTTACCTTAATAAGAGAAATATTCCACATATGTGTCACCACATGAAGTAATGCAGCTAAACGTCATATGGTAAATTGTCCACTCAGGTAAAAGCTGTTAGAAAATGTGCGACAAATGTTTCCTTGAATCTATTTGATTTCACTCATGTCCCTTGCACCAGCATGGGTTAGATCATTCTTACAATTTCACTCAAACCCTCTATTACATTGCAGTTCCTAATGGCAGGGGCAGATTTTGACTAGCAAGGGCCCCAGAGCCAATTTTCTTTTGTAATGCATGGCAAATATGCAGTTGTAGCAATGAATAGAATAATAAAGGTTTATGTTCAACAGCCCTTTAATACAAAGAATAATGCTTAACCATATAAATCCTAACATTAAATAAAAGTTAGAAAATGATATATTTTATACCTGTTTTAACCAATTTTTCTATAAAATAATGAAATTTAAATCACATGCTTGAATTCAATAAATACTCATTTTGAAATATCAGTGACAATATGAATGTTATTGTTAATTTTATTTTATCAAAATCAGCAGAGATTTTACTTAAAAAAAAAGATGAGTGCATCAAAATATGTGGTAACTATTTTGGAAATTATTTTACAAGGTCTTCTACTTCCAGAAGAGCATAGACATTTTCATTAAAGAGATTAAAGAGTGACTCAAAACATTTAATTAGAAACAGGAAGGCTGGTAGTCAAGAGCCCCTGGGCACTGGCCCCATTGACCCGGTCCGTAATTCCTCTATGCCTAATGGAGTTAAGTTTATTTACTCCCTGTGGCAGGGCGGAAGGCGGGGCCGGGTCGTGATCCTACACACCCAGTCCCGTATTAGGCTAATCAAGCCTCCGAGAGGGATAAAGGCCGATCGCAGAGGATGGTGCGGGGGAGAGAGATCATTTACGGACATGTCCGTCATCTTATGTGTTTGTCTTTTGAGTTTTACATTAAACCTTTATTTGTACGTCAAGCCGGTCTCTCGCCTCTTCCTTGCCCATGAGCGCGAACTTCTTTACACTCCCCAAAGCCAATTTTTACTTACATTTGGAAATTGTTAATTTTGGACCCTGTAAATGACATTGAAAAGTACGTGAATGTTGAGGAATGTGAATGTTGAGTGAAAGATGTAATCATGGCAGGTCAAGTTCGCACACCACAGAAATGAGGCGGGAATGGCAGGAGAAGAGAGAGAGAGAGAGAGAGAGAGAGAGAGAGATGGGAGGGGGGGGGGGCTTCAAAAAGCTGCGAAAGCACAGGGAGCAAAATCTGGGATGTCAAGCACGTAAACCACCAGCTTTGCACAATGAACCGGGGCCAACACTTACAAATACTCGCATTCACTCACGAAAAATCTGATTAGACAGCCAACAATCATCCAGGACTAATCTACATGAATTAATTTCACTCAAATGATACGCTAATTTGAAATACAGGTAGGAAGTCTCAATTCCAGCAGAAAGCTTTACTTCCTGTGCTGTAGCCACAATGGAAGTAATTTCCAGCGATTATTCACAGCTTCTAACTGGTCTCAAAGGGGTATGAATGACTATATGAGCCATAACACATTTCATCCCACACTATAAAAGCAGGCAAGGCTTTCCACCGGGGGAGCGGAGTGTGCTACAAAGTCTTCGCATGAAAGACAGGTTAGGATTAACTTTAGCAGGAGAGACTATGTGAGGAAAGATTTCACGAATGCAGCGAACATATGGAGTGGCCATACAGCCCTGACAGAAAAACAAGCAAAGAACGACAGAGAGAAACGTACAGAAACAGAATTGTGAGCTGCTTTGCTCTGTGCTTACTCAAGCAGCTGTCTTGTGAAATGAAACTTTAGGATTACTGATGACTGATTTGGTACGTTCTATATAGTGGCTCCACACGCCCAACAAAATGACACTCCTCACAAAAAAACTCAGAGACTCGACTCAAATTTACTCTAAGAGAGTTTGCTGTTAGCGTGTTGCAAAGCTAATGACACAATACTCTTATATAGTATGCATACAAATACACTTCAAAGATCACATACATTGGGAAAATAGTTAGTGTTAAATTATATTGAACTATCCTGCTTCTTTCCAATAGTCAATGAAATATACAGTAAATATACTTATATTCAGCATTTCTCATGACTTGTCTGCCATCTTGGGTGTATTTTTCCTTTGAACTTGTCGCAATGCATTGTAGGATTGCGTTATTTGGCTTAAATGAGGCATCTTAAAAGGCAGCATAATCATGTTGCCTACCTTTTAGAGCAACCATTGTGTCTGGAGTGTGCCTTAAAGGAATAGTACACCCAAAATACTAATTCTGTTATCATTTACTTAACATCATGTTGTTTCAAACCGTATGCTTTTCTCCTTTTCATTAATCACAAATGGTGAATCCATATCCATACAATACCATAAATACCGTAAAAGTGAATGAAGAAAATTGCTGTCAAGATGTAAAATAAAAAACGAAAAAAAAACTGTAAAAAGTAGTCCAGATGACTCGTGCACTATATTGTAAGTGTTTTGAAGCCATATGATTGGCTAAGAATCTTTCCCTCCGCCAATTCTACAAAAGACTACAAAAGTCAGACGGACTACAGAAATGGTGTGCCGTGTCATTTAATTCACCATTGGTTGTCATGTGTCTAGTGACCAAATGTAATTGACATCAAACCTGACATAACGCATCTAATGACATATTTACTTGAGAGCTACGGTGGAGGGAAAGCTTTTCAGAGAATAACAAAATCATTTCAGTGTGAATTTTACACAAAACTATCATATGGCTTCAGAAGACTTGGAATATAGTACACAAGTCATATGGACTACTTTAATGATACTACTTTTACTTCCATAATAATTTTTGGTCATTTTGGAGCTTGACAACTCCAGTCCCATTTCACTTTCATTGTCTGGAAAAGAGCAGCCAGCAGTGTCAGAAATGAACTTTTACAGTATTTGCCCCATGGATTGCATTTTCAGGAGCATTTCTTTGATCTTTATGAGGGCAACTTTGTTTCTAACCATATAAAATAAACCGTTTCATCTTTGTATATCAAATACTTCAATTTAATACAGATTCTAATTGTATCGATCAAAACTTGTATCCTTAAAATTATATAATCGCTAATATACTGTATGGATTAGATATTTAAAACTGTATCAGATGTTCCAATTAAAAACAAACCAGTTCAGAACATTTTGAATAACTGGGGATTTTTTGTCACTTTGTGTGTCAATTTTGCCCCGAGCCCCCTTCATTTCTGACTCTGACGGCAAGGATATTCTTCAACAATGTACTTTTTGCGTTCCCCTGAAGAAATAAAGTCACGAAGGTTTGGAATAACATAAGGGTGATTAAATGATTTTTGGGTGAACTTTTCCTTTCAAATACAGACTAAATAGGCTGCTAACTAAGTTTCAGAACATAGTTACTGACAGAGACTCTGGAGAAGACTACTGCTAAGTCTGTGAAGATAAGAGTTGTGACTGGTGCTTTGTTATGTGAAAATAAAGCTAATGAAAAGTGTTTGCTGCAGTGCAGGGTGAATACACATAATCTCACAGTGGCACCAAGACAAGGCCTCCACCTTCAGCTTAAGACTAAAAACTGGCCGCACAGTTGCAAGCTTTCACTCTTTTCCAGGCCACCATTGTTTCTTTTACTTCATGCTCCCAACATCACTGCTGTCTCTCTCTCTCCGTTTTCCTCCCTATTCACCCTTCTTTCATCTTTATACAGTGCAATTACTCTCAGTCTCTCCCCCCTCCATCTTTCTAACTGGCTTGTCTCATGAAAACAACAAATCTTTCACTCAAACTGTTTCTCTCACCATGTACTCATTATACACAGATTGATTGCTATGCACTACTCAAATCAGTTATAAAACACATGCCATGACATGCTGCATACATTCACATGAGGCATTTATGGTCAGCTGTAATGATCATTAAAATTAAATAATAATTAAAATTTAATTTCAATAAACCATACATATTTTTCATTTAAAGCACCCTGATTCAAACACACACTAATCCTGACGGATATAACCAAATATTCAAAATTGGGGGGTCCAAATGTAAAATTTTAAAGAACAGATCTGCAATGAAAACAGATTAAACCAGCCTAAAGATTCCTAAGAACTTTTGCTGGTTTATATATTCTTCTGCTATTGGTTGACCGATAATCTGAATATTGGGGACACACACAGATTCATGCAGGAGCACTCTGCAAATGACAATCTCTATAAGGCCAAAGAAGGCAAAGTACAGCTCTTTTTGACTAAAAGAAAGCCGAAACTGCCTAATTCTGTTGCCAGGCAACCGTTCATGTTCCCTCTTTCGGTTGGCTCTTTGACTGCTGTCAGACTGTCTTGATGTTTTAACCCCTGGTGACACGCTGTCTCCCCCACACCTCTGTAAATGAACCCTCTCTGCCATCTGACTGCAGAGGTGATGAGAGAACTCATCGCTTTCACCGCAGTATTCCATCAATGCCTCATCTAGCGTGAATATGAGTAGTTTGAGGCTGTGCAGCTAATATTACACACCATAAAAATATTAAAAGTAAAAAAGTAAATTGCCATGAAATGGGGAGACTTGAAAATGGGCTTGTTAATACTAGCATCATTATTACTATATCTCATACTTACGGTTAAGGATTTCAACAAACCCCAAAAATATTAAACTTTTGCATGTAACTTGTCTCACACCATTGGTGCTATGGAATGATACCTCAAAACATGTGGCTTGGTAGAGAAAATTTAGCATTTCTAAGAGATCAGACTTATTATTTTTCATTAAAAGAGGGACATTAGACATTTTACGGAACCAAAATATCATAAAGACTTGGGGATGGGATAATATTTGTCTTGGACCAGATAGCAACCACCTAGCAACCATTTGGAAAACCCTAGCAACCTCCTAGCAATACCCTAGCAACCACACAGCAACACTTTAAAACCACTTGAGAAAGTGTACAACAATGCCCTGGAACAACCTTTGCCTTAGCAACCACACAGCAATGCTCTAAAAAAAACACCCAGAGAACCTTCACAAACACATAGTAATGTCCTGGAAACCATCCACAATACCCAAGCAAACAAACCACAATGCACTGAATACAACTCAGAACACTTGATCAACTGTACAGCAAAACCCTGGCAACAACCAATGTCTTAGCAACCACACAGCAATGTCCTGACAACTATCCACAACACCCTAACAACCACACAGCAATGCTCTTATAACCACACAGAACACCTTAGCAACCATGTAGCAATGCCCTGGTACCTATCCACAACACCCAAGCAACCACAGAGCAATGCATTGAAAACAACTCAGAACACTTGAGCAACAGTACAGTAATAACTTGGCAACAAACTATGCCTAAGCTACCACACAGCAATGCACTAAAAACCACTCAGAACAGCTCAGGAAATGCATAGTAACACCCTGGCAACCACCAACAACACCCGAGCAACTACACAGCAATGCTCTAAAAACCACTCCGAAGACCTTAGAAACTGCATTGTAATACCCTGATAATCAACAACAACACCCAAGAAACTGGAGAGCAACCTTAGGAACCACATAGTAACACCCTAGCAACCACCCACAACATCCGAGTAACCACAAAGTAATGCTCTAAAACCACTAAGAATATCTTAGAAACCGTATTGTAACATCCTGGCAACCACCCACAACACCCAGGCAACCACACAGCAATACTCAAAAATCACTCAGAACACCTTAGGAACTGCATAGTAACACCCTGGAAACCACCAACAACACCCGAGCAACTGCAGATCAATAATCTATTAACAACTCAGAACACCTTAGGAAATGCTTAGTTACACACTGGCAACCACCCACAACACCCGAACAACTGTACAGTAATGCTCTAAAAACACTCAGAACACCTTAGGAAATGCATAGTAACACCCTGGTAACCACCCACACCCTAGTATTGTAATGGTGAGTTGTACGATAAGTTTACATATATTTCTCCTTTTTTAACTCTTTACTTTTTATTTAAAGTTTCTTAGTGTCATTAGAAAAATATAGAGCATCAGATGACTTTGCTGGCATTTAACAAGCTACTATTCTCAGTGCTGGTAAGGATGGACCAATCACAATCATATGTGATTAGTGGATAAGGCATTTATATATATATATATATATATATATATATATATATATTTTACTGGGGCAGATTTCCAGTTCAGGTACCAATCCTAGGAATCAATAAATTTAAATAATTAAATGTGCTTACAAATATATCCATTAAGACAAATGGGGACCATCAAGAGCTCCATTGGGGAAAACCCCTTTGTGTTATTTGCTAGCAACATTTGCTAACTGGTGTTACACACACACACACACACACATACACAAACACACACTTTTGCTGTCACTTCCTGTGAAAAGCACAATGAATGATGGAGGACTGTCACTGACCTCCTCTTCACTATCGACCTATTTGCTAAATTATAAGTTAGATGAACACCCGATGGCCTGAGTGATGTAAATCTTGGTGGGAGGAACCCCACAGAGCGTGTGTGTGCTTGTCTCTTAGAAAAGAACACATTCTTCTGGGAAATTCTGCTGTGCACAAGCATACTCATTTAGACAAAATGAAATGGAAGACGTCATAAATGAGGTAAACTCTTTATTCCATCGCAACGCATTTTCAGTGCAACCCCGATTCCTCTGTTAATGCGCCTAAATCTGTGGCATTCAAAGGGAAGATCAAATATGTCAATTCTAATTCCTTCAAAATCATGGGAGATGTCTGGGTTTGGAAGCTCGGGCCAGTGGAATACGTAACCAGACGTCGGGGGATGAAATTCAAGCTGGCAGAACGTGAAGCCAATAAACCCAAGCATATAACACAGTCAGTAATCATTCATACAGCGAGAGAAGTCCTGCTGTTGTATCTTACAAACTGGAACCTTCTTGGATCTGGATATACAGCACAAGCTGAAAAAGACTGTGATGACCTAACAACCCCACTTAACACACAAAACATGTGCATTAGTGAGTACTCATCAAATCTAGCCAACTCTTATGGCCTCACACAACAGCTTCCACAAACACAAATAGGCTCATTCATTGATGCAGGGTATATGAACTAAAGTAGGTTTTTTTTTTTTTTTTTTTTACAATTTTCAGTGCTTTTAATACCTTTAAAGACATAGTTTACTTAGCATTGATTTGGTGCCAATTATGTTGCTGCTTGTCACGTAACTTAGTTTGAATGAGCACAGTGCGCAACTGAGTGAGAGCTACAGCGAAGGACAATATTTTTGGTGAATATTTTTAATTCTGCATGCAAGTTGGACTACTTTTATTGTACTTTTATCATGGTTTTTAATCACTTTTGCAGCTTGGCAACCCTTGTTCCCATTCACTTTTATTCTACGTTACAGAGTTGTGTGAACATTATGCTAGCTTTTTTCTTTTGTGTTTTACAGAAGGTAATATGGCTTTGGAACAAATAAGGGTGTGTGAATAATGTTACAATTAAAAATTTTAGGTGAACGCCGGTTGCTGCTCTGATTGAAGTTGGTCAAAGTTTTGCTGTTGAACAGTATGGTGAGCACCAGCTAAACCAGACTAACCGGCATAAACCAGCTTCAGCTTAAGTCTGGAAATTCATGTTGGTGAGAGCTCTTCTTTTCAATAGACTAATACAGTACACAGATGCATATTGGTACTTGGAATTTGGTACTTGGTACATTTCTCATACTAAAAAGTACCCACACGATGTTGTCTTCATTATAAAACTATTAAAGGGGTCATGTCATGAGGGATGACATATAAGAGGTCGTTCTACTATAAAAATGTATTGTAAGTTTCAGAACTCAAAACTTCCTCTTCAGTCTAAAAAGATCATTTATTCAGACTTTGCAAAGAAACTTATGTTTCACACATGCATTCTGGTAAATTGCAGGAAAACTCTTGGATTACCTTAACTGGTAAATGTACCAAATCTCATAATCACACATGAAATGGTTTCCTTTTTTCCATTTTGCTACCATTCACACATCAGCACCAAAATGCCATTAAACTCTGAGATGTAGTTAGTTATTGTAAGTGCTTTTAGGCTGGATTACACTACACCGCTTCTAAAATATGAACATAATCTAAAAATACTTGGTATCACACACTTACCGACTCTGTAAATGGTTATAGACAAAAACTGGGCACAACACACCAAACGACAGGCCCCATTTCCACCTGGTAGTATGATGCGCCTTGGTGATCACATATGGTCAGGTTAGACACATAGCTGTTTATACCTGGTCGTTTAAATGTGTCTCCTGTGAACATTTGTGATCGGATTTGGAGGGGAGGGTCTCTGTTTCATGACGACATGCATCTGTGAATAGGAGGAGGGTGTAGCTGGGCCGTGACAAGGTACAGCCGGAGAGCGTGATAAAGGTGAGCCGGAGGAGCCAGTTCGAGAGAGAGACGATCGTGACTTTGTGCATCTCTCTCTCGCGAACTGGCGCCCCCGGCTTCCCATTATCTCGCTCTCATGCTGATCAGCTGATTCAGCACCAGCTGTGCATCGTCATGCCCCGGCCAAGCCCTCCTACTTGTCACAGCATCAGTCACTATGTCAGTGTGTTACAGCTTCATATTAAAGCACAACAAAGAAAGAAAAGACAAAGAAAGCATGAAAAAACTTTTTTCCCAGATGCACCTGAAATGTATTCTAAGCACAAATGCAACATGTCAAGCAGGATTATCTGTTATTTTAGTGGAATACCTGCATTAAAGTGTGTTCATGCTTGTCATCTGTGTTGATTTTAGACACATTTAAGGAGATCCGTGAAGCTCTCGTGATTCTGTATGTATCCGTTTTTTTTTTTTAATCTAACATTCAGACAGTTATTTCCTTTTAAAGCCGCTCATAAACTACAAAGTTTAAGCTCTTGTTTTAGCACAGTGGTTGACAGACAGGTGAGGAGTGGCACTTCACTGCTGCTGGGACGCATTCAGATTGGATTAATATTAACACCTGAAATGCGATGTGGATACATGCATTTTTACCACATTTGTATGTGGTTTCTGTTATCCGATCATAAAACGTTTTAGTCCCTGTTTAGACCTGTATTTAGGGTTGAACACATGTGATCGGATCACCTGAAACATATCTGGATCACCTGAAACATATCTGGTTCATTATACAAGAATGTATATGTGTAGTACAAGCTAGTGGCTGCCGTCACCTCTGTCTTGTATTAGTCAGGACATCCCGTATTTTGGCCCCAATTAATGCATCAGGGCAGCCATTATACCGTATTTAAGCAACAAAACAGTTGAGGGTGATCCCCTCCCCTGGTCGACCAGCAAACATCCCATATTTACCATTAAACAGGATGTGTATTGAGGCAGCCACACTTCAGAGGTGAACACCCGGGACAACCGTCCATTAAAGATGGATACAGATTTATTAACCCTTCACATTTCAACTATTTTAACTATTCTCAGCTTTATATAGCATAATTGTTTCACCACATCTTGTATGCCTAATAATATTGTTTTGGATGTTTTGGATTAATATTTCCGTCTGAACAACTGTAGTAGTTTGATTGCATACTTCACACGTAAATTGCTTGCACGTTTTAATTCTTTCATTCTTGTTAATGATTGTTGGTGGGGGATGTAGGTTTGAGTAGCTCTGTTCTATATGAAGAATATGATAAGGCTATGTGATTAAAAAAAAAAATCATATAAAATTAGAAACTTACAGCTCACAGGCATATTTTTAGAAACTTCCTGGCTGAGTCATCAGAAAATTGACAGTAGTTTCATAAGTAAGATTTGGAGGGCAATCTGCTTCAAGACACATGGTACAGCTCACCAGCTGCCAAATAACAAAAAGGAAAGAACTTGCTTGAAATGACATGAAGCATGAAGACACACTTGGAGACAGCTTGACACAAACATACACAGACTCCCATCGAGTTGCACGAATGAAACGCACCAGGACACATGCAAACCCATGCTGTGATACAAGCCTACTGAGATCACAGACACAGGCCACCGGCAGTAGAGTAGAAATGCAATGTTGTAATCCTCGATCAAGGCCATGAGGCATGAGTGTGAGGAGTAACAGACAGCTTATTGACAGTATGTGTCAAAAAAAAAAAAAAACTAAAGCCAGGAGCTTCACTGCACCACCTACATACTAACTCAGTGCTGTGATAGTTCTGCTTTTTCCTGCAACATCAACCTGCTTTTGACAAACACTGACATTTCTCCTAGTATATTTAATTTACAACTAATGCACAGAGCATGTCTACACTTATGCATTTTTGGTTGAATCTCTGTTTTCTGAATCCTAACGTCATTGATTATGTTACTAGAGAACATTTTCAAAAGTCTCAATTTTTCGATTGAGGAGAACAGTTACTGTATGGATAAGGGGCATAAACAGAGCAAACTTAATGCATTTTCAAACAGAAATGTATTAGTGTGGAAGTGGCCTAATGCTAATTCTCACAGCCCCAACAAACACCAAGACACAAATTTCAAACATTTTAATTTAAATCAACATGCTTCCAAATGTTTATGTACCCTGAAATCGACCCCATTCTGCAAAATTAATGAAAGGTGCCATACTCCATCAGGCATTTTTGCATCAATTCAAACATGTTTACCTTTCCCTTTGGTAATACAGACAGTGTGTTGAGTGAGCAATCTTGGAAAGACGTGTTCTGGTTCTGTGGAAACCAGGAAGTAATCATGCTTATGTAAACAATGGTGAGTGCAATTCACATTTTCACTCAAAATGATATTTTTACTCCTCTTAGAGTCAGCTTTAGGGTTAGGGTTTAAAGTAAATCAAATATGCATTCCTGTTGACTGTTTTAAGTCACGTATAACTAAAAAATACAACCAGTCTATGGACATTTTACCTGGAAACTAGGCATGTCATAAATATCGATATATCAAATATTAATCAGCACATTTATCAATATGTTTTTGAGGCATCAATATATTAACATTAGCCAACATTTAAATTAGAAGCCTAATTTGTGTGCTATCCAATTCACTGTCAGTTGGCTTTCCGTTTAATATAGTCTGGTGTAATAGCTTTGGGAGACCACAAGAGGGTGATATAACATTTACTGAAGCCGGTTGGAGGTTGGACAAGGCACAGTCCAAACTAAGCTGTGAATCAAGTGAATTTTTATTTCGGTCAACTTAAAAACAAATTTTTTTATTTATTTATTTATTTTTTTTACAAACAAACATGGAAACAAAAATGAAATTACAATGTAAACAATAATAAAAACACAAAAAAAAGAAAAGTTGCTTGACCGAAAAGGTGTCGGCTGAAGCTTATGCTTATTGCGCCGATCCTTTTTACATTTTATTTAACACACAACACCAAAGTCATCTTGCGTAAATAATAACTAAAAGAAAGGAAAGCTAAATTTATTCAGCTTTGTATAATGTAATCTTTTTTTTATATACAATTTCTTAAAGCTGCCTATGGATTTACATGTTTTCAGTTCATCATCGAGACTGTTCCACAATTTAACCCCCCTGAACAGACAGACATCTCTGTTTGACATTTGTTCTAATCTGTGGTTTATTGAACATGAGTGTTCCTCTGAGCTCATAAGGAGTAGATTTCATTTGAAACAGGTTCTGGACACAGTCCGGAAATTTATTATTTATTATTTTAAACATTATTTTGGCTATTTTAAATTCCACTAAATCATTACATTTTAGTAGGTTGGAGTTTATAAATAGCTTGTTTACCATACACACAAAAGTTATGATGGTTTTTATACTTCTTCAAGAAAGAACAAAGTGAGGTTGATGAGTTTGAAGGTTAGTGTATGAAACTGGTTTAATTTACCCTGCTGCTCAAACTTTACCAAAGTTGTGTTGAGAAAAATGTTTGAAGAGACAAAGACAGGCAGCCCTATTTATATCTGATAAAATGTCAATATATATCACTAATCATCAGGAAAATTTGCTGATATTCGATGTATGAAAAAGGCATTGATCCCAAGCCTACTGGAAACTGGTCAACCACACTTCCAGCTTTGGCAACTGGGGCAGTGATTCCAATTTATATTGTCACCAAAATTACAGTGTGATCAGTCTGAATTCATACTGCCTTAACAAACTCCAACAAAATTTGTAAGTTTTTCTTCCCAGCTGAAAAGACCAGCTTAGACCAGCTTTCATGCCAGTCCAAGCTGGTTTTTGCACTAGTGATTGCTGGTTTGGTGCTGGCTTAGCTAGTGTGCCAGCATGGCCATGCCATTCACCACCAATGAAAATGTTTGTCAGTTAGTATTTCTGGTGAAGCTGGTTGACCAAGGAAGCCCTGATGGTTATACTTGGTAAAGCCTTGTAGGGAAACCAGCACTCTAGCATTCCATGCTATGTATGTCAACTATCACAAATTTGTTCGGTTGACTAAGTACATACACTAAAGCCTACATTCTCACTACATCATGCAGATCCCAGCTTGCACAAAAATCTTCATGCAGGTATATCTTACATTACTTTTTATTTATGTATTTCAGCTGTGGCACTGAGGTTATGGTTGGTAAGTGCACTATTATAACGTAATAGCTTTGACACAGCATTTACGCTGAAAGAAACTGGCACTGTGTTGCATCATGACCAATGAGTTCTAATATAGCCTACCTGGAGAAATCTATCTGCTAACATTTCCATTCATCTCAATGACTGTTCAGCATTTTAGGAAACTCCCTCTGCTTTCATCTTCTCAGAAGTGTGTGTGTGTGTGCATCCTCCACCCTAAACACCTAATAGGAGTGTTGTTCCAATGTTGTGCAATGTTATAAACAGATTGGATAGTATCAATATAAATGTATGAAAGTTCACTGGAGTTCTTCATCTGTTCTATGCACAATGGATTGACAAACAACTAGTCGACGACTGCGGTTCCCCTCAAACAACAACTATCAACACTCTCAAATGCTGTTTTTCAGTCATGGAAAAGTCATAGAAAATGAGAAAAATACCCAAATGTCCTGAAAAATATATAAATATAATAAAACTGTTTTGACTTGTGTGGCTAACATTGTTTTTATTACATGTACAAAAACATGGTAACGAACGGGACTTGGGATTGGTGTTACTGAAATACACAATTCGTGTTGTTTTGCAGAACTGTTAACTCTCATGAACGAAGCCCTGTCACGTACATTCTCTGTTCATCTGCTGTCATCTCTCAGACTAACTAGTTTAAGAATTCACATAGTGAATGATATGTTTTTTTATTCTAACATTGCTGTTGTGTTAATCACAAAAAAAATTGTGTTGCAATCCGAGGTGGCAGTGTTTGATGCGGCCTTTACATCTCGAGATGTGAATTCATTTTCAACAATAAATGAATTATAAGTCCACTTATACTGCGGTTGCCACATGTAGGGCTCTATGATTGTGGAAAACAGGGACTGAATCACTGAATTTAGTCTAAAAAGAATGTTTGAATACACAAATAATAAAATGTAACAAATAATTATGCATAATATGTCCCAATGTGATTATTTAACAGCAGAAGGCTGCGATTTAATTAAATAAATATACACCGATCAGCCACAAAATTAAAACCACCTGCCTAATATTGTGTAGTTTCCCCTCCTGCCGCCAAAACAGCACCAACCCGCATCTCAGAATAGCATTCTGAGATAATATTCTTCTCACTAAAATTGCACACAGCTGTTATCTGAGTTACCGTAGACTTTGTCAGTTTGAATCATTCTGGACATTCTCTGTTGTCCTCTCTCATCAACAAGGCATTTCCATCCATAGAACTGCCGCTCACTGGATGTTTTTAGTTTTTGGCACCATTCTGAGTAAACTCTAGAGACTGTTATGTGTGAAAATCCCAAGAGATCAGCAGTTACAAACCAGCCTGTCTGGCACCTTTTGTGTGTTCTTCGCTTAAACATTACACCTCTTGGGCACATAAAATGTCCTGGAAAATTGAGAATGAGCATGTGCAGACAGGTATGGGTATGCACAAGTACTATATGGAAAATATGAAAGAAATATAAAATAAAAATTGTTTGTGTTGCAAACAGAATTTTAACAGGTACTGTAGCATGTATAAATATACTGTACATATTCCTATTGCACATTAAATTTGTAGTGTTAAGAGTTTTTACTTAATTTTTTATATTTTACTTTCAATGTGTCATTCCCATTTAGATTCAGTTCAGTTAGTTTTTAATTTTAGTTTGAGTATTTTAGGGCTGACAAATTTAGTGCATAAACTGATATCAGTTAAATATTTTTAACTGCATTTTATTTCTCAGGGCCATCTAGTATTATGATAGTACCGTAAAGTATCTAGGTGTATTTCTAGGCATCTAGGCATGTTAAATGAAAGCTGGCTGTAAAGGATTTTTTATAATATATTTTGTATCTTAAATTAAAATAAGCCATTTTTATTGTGTTGGTTAGTTTTGGAGTTATCAAAATAGATTTTAATTTAGTTTCAGTTTTATTTTCAACTATGCTATTTTTTTGTTTAATTTAATAAAAAATGCTTTCATTAGTTTTTTTTGTCATTGGTGGCGCTAGGGCTTAAACCCTGATTGTTTTTATATGTTTTATCTTGTAGTTATGTCAGGAGTACCAGTGCATCGGTATCAGGGTTGGGGAGTAACAAAATACATGTAACGGGATTACGTATTTAATATACAAAATATAAGTATTTCACTACAGTTACAGTTTAAATAATTGGTAATTAGAATACAGTTACATTCAAAAGTATTTTGATTCCTAAGAGATTACTTTGCATTTTATTGTCATTTGTTTCATTTAATATTTAGTCCTTTCAGATGGAAAACATTTATACATGTAAATGATGCGATCCAAAGTGCATTTGAACAGCGGTGAAACGCTTTCTTATGATGTGTCACATTCATACGAGCAGACAGAGAAGTAAGTTTGAAGTAAGTTTGAAGTTTGGAGCAGAAGAAATTTCTAGCCATTTTACATGCACATGTTACCAAGCATGATTTTTTATCAAGAAAATTCACGTTAGATCATAATTTATTTTTCCTAGTAAGACCTTTGATATTAGTGCAAAAATCATATTCTTGATCATTGTTGTATTGTTTTCCTGTAAAATTGTGTACAAATCCTTAAAACAAGATCAATTTGATTGATATTTAGGTTTTTCAGAGAATGTGTTTATAACATGTGTATTTTGTCTTACTGTACTGACAGTTTTTATAGTCAAAACAGGTGAAGAAGTAATGCAAAGTATTTAGAATATGTTACTGACATTGAGTAATCTAATAGAATATGTTACAAATTACATTTTACAGCATGTAATCTGTAATATGTAGTAGAATACATTTCAAAAGTAACCTTCCCAACCCTGATCGGTATCAAGATGATAATAAAACATTATACTTAAATATTTTAACAGTATACTTTAATATTAAGTAATATAGAGTACACAGTATATATTAATGATACCTAACTTTCTACAGTATCGATAACACCAAATACAGTCTCATTTCAGTATGCACACACTGTCTTGTATGCAGCTACTTTCCAGCAGCACTCATGCATATGTGTGGCCATTCCAGACCATTCTGCTCTAATTTAACCCCTCATAAATACCTATTTTTAGCCCAGTACTATCTTCTAAACTATCTTAAAGCACCTGACGAATCAATGATATAAAACTATAAATTATACGCAAAGCAGAATGCAACAATATAGTGCATTTTTAAATCACGTTTTCAAGTGCTGAAGGCAGGTTGCACCAATAATTATTGAGCAGAGTTTAGAGCTAATCCAGGGTTTGTTGATCCAAGTTTTATTTTAATTTGAGTTGTGTTGCACCACTTCTCTCTCTCTCTCCTGCTCAGTGTCACGTCCCCTCCCATCAGCGCCACTATTGTGGGCAGAAATGAAGAGCCCAGGCTGGCAACCGAAGCAAGTATGAGAAAGGAGGGGAGCAATAACGATCACCTGTCGCTTGTAATCGCTTTTGTTAATGCTCTCCTCGAGAGATCTGTCTCTATCCCGTACACGTCCCCCGCATGGAGCAACGAGATTAAAGTTCATTGAGATTAACTGTGTTTTTGGAAAGTGATAACTGTTCATAAAAAATGGCCTGAGGGAACAAATTGTTCTAATATCTGGTTTCATTGGACATATTCACCACATATTCCTTATTTACAAATATCATCTCTGAATGAATCACAAATCCCCAAGTGTCACATTTCATTAGCTTCCACAAATCCCCTTCAGGTCTCCTTGGCTTGTCTTTGAGAGGTTTAAGTTACCTGCTCCTAGCAGACATCAAGTTTTGCTTTTCTCAGGTTCCAGACATACATATAGACTTCCTCATCCCTGACCCTACTCTTCACTCCCCCAATCCTTCATCCTGCCAGCTCTAACTGAATAAAAGCAACAATTCTCGCTCCAGCAGGTGATAAGCCCTTGAAGGAGACCTTTTGACAGAACTCCTGAATCCGTCAGAGTTAAGATTCTTGAGCTTTAAAAGGCCACCTGTAAAGGATTGTACCTCAACTCCAATCCCTGGAGGACGAGAAAGGCTTCGGGCAGGCAGTGGCATATTCATAACTTTGCTGAAGAAAGCAAGCTGAGGCACACAAAGGAAAGAATGCTGCAGATTTGGTCGGTTTGAAACACCACGACTATGCCATCAGGGCCATTGTGTGTGATGAAAATGAAGAGCTGGAACCACTCAAATGCACAGCGTTGTGTGGACTGGAGTGAACGGTGGCATGTGGAGCCATTGTGGAGGCTAATACACACAGGCAAACGCATGTACACACAAACACGGGCCACACTCAAAGCAAACAACAAATTGGGGCTCATGCATTCTAGGTAAAATTAGGCCTCCAGCAACTTATAATGAGCATTTGGATGAGAGCATCAAATGTGGGTAGCGTCACAAATCAAAAACCTTCAGATGTTTAAAGCAACTCCCTGGCAGCTGTTATAGATGACTTGCTAAATAGTAGTTAATAGTGCTGGAAGCGACTTTAATGGAAAGTCATGGATAAAATGTTCCTAATACCTGACAGATTATATATCACCATCGGTGTCCTGAGACATCACACTGTGACAGCCTTAGGTCTGTAAACAGTAACAAACAGTTGTGGGAGTGGAGTGCCAGCTATTCGGATGCCCTTTGGCTCTCTGATTCTTTATATGTTTGGGATTTGCTGACATTGGGTTGGATGACATGTCAGGTTTTGGAAAATCGGCATGTGGTAGAAGGGTTTGGGGCTGTTTAATTCAGTGGAAAAGTTCAGTAGTAGTTTGCAACACAGCTTAGATTGTTTACTGAGTTTTCTTAGCTTTTTAAATTATTTACAGACCCTATGAAATGTTTTTGACGAACTCAGTTTTCTTTAATGGATTGACGTACACTAACTGAGCACTTTATTAGGAACATTATGGTCACAAGAAAGTGCCCGACGTGGTCTTGTGCTGTTGTAGCCCATCCGCCTCAAAATTCGATGTGTTGTGTATTCTGAGATGCTATTCTGCTCACTTTGTACAGAGTTGTTATCTGAGTTACTGTGGCCTTTCTGTCAGCTTGAACCAGTCTAGCCATTCTCTGTTGACCTCTCTCATCAACAAACGGTAAATGGTCTGCACTTATATAGCGCCTTTTTAACCTTAACGGTATTCAAAGCGCTTTACACTGTGACGCATTCACCCATTCACACACACATTCATACACCAATGCACGGTGTTAGCCTGCCATTGGGAGCAACTTGGGGTTCAGTGTCTTGCCCAAGGACACTTCGGCATGTGGAGTCGTGTGGGCCGGGATCCAATCCTGCGATTAGTGGCTGACCCACTCTACCAACTGAGCCACAGGCCTCCCCGACAAGGCTGAGTAAATTCTGAGTAAATTTAAATCCCAGGAGATCAGCAATTACAGAAATACTCAAACCAACCCGTCTGGCACCAACAATCATGCCATGGTCTAAATAACTGAAATCAAATTTTTTTCCCCATTCTGTAGCTTCTGACCCATATCTGCTTGATTTTATGCACTGCTACCACACGATTGGCTGATGGATAAGGTGTTCCTAATAAAGTGCTCAGTGAGTGTCTTTCCTAGGAAGTAGGACATACTTTATTAAAAGGCTTGTCCTTTTTAAACAGCCAAAAGCCTTTATTAAGACTCAGTACCAAGCTGTGATACTTGCTATTGCAAATCAGGGGCATGCGATTCATTTAAACATTTGCATTATATAACCAAGTAAATTTACAGGTGTATTTAAGTGTTGCACTTGTGATGCAATGGACCAAGGTACGAGTCCCGAAGATGAGCCGAGAGTATCAAAGAAGCACCACAAAATGACATGGTTACATCAGCAACTGTGTTTTTCATGTCACATTTGTTTTTCTGACACTATCGGTTAGGTTTATATTTACGGTTTAGAGTAGGAAGGTTGGTTTTGTTGATTTAAAATTCGATAGAGCATTAACCTTAAAAAGCTCATCTGTTTGGAAGAAAATTTAACTCTCTATTAGCGCCACTCAGTGAACATTTCACCTCGGAACTGCCGCGAAACACATAATGAACCACCTAATATTATTATGCAAAAATGTTGCCACAGGCACATCATTTTCTTGAGATCACTCTGTATAAATGGGAAGCACATTATGCACCCCTGTGTACAAGATACAAGAAGTGTTTGCAAGAATCAATATTTTTTATCTATTGTACCAGAAAATAATTTTTTGTCAACTATTAGGAGTACACTAGCAAGTAGATGTCCTCAAAGCTAACAGGCCAGGACTAAAAGGTCCTACTGTTATTGAAAATAAATATTGGCTGTAAAGCTTATATTTGCAGTGTTTTGTTTAACACTTGAATCTGGGTAATAAATCATCCAATTAGCTTAGTGCCTGATTTGTTCAGTGGATTTATTAGCTTAGTCACTTCCTCCTCACTTCCTATTCTTCTTTTCTTCAGCTAGTCTTTCACTCCCACAGTCATTTTGAGTCAATTATTGGAACAATTAAATTGCAAATCGTCTCCATTCAGAACATAAAGTACCTAAAACATGTGCCCAATATACCCAAAATATACCAACAAACTATATCCTCTAATTTCAAGATTGGTCAATGCTTGGCCATAAGGTCTAGATTTATACAACATAGAAATATTAAGCAAAGTGCTTTAGTCAGCACAGTTGTTCTTGCTCTAATGTGTTCCTTTAGTGTGAGCCTGACCAAGCCTGTCAGTTATTCCTGCTTACACAAACACGCACACACACAAACAGTGATTCCTGAAGTCTCCATCTGGTCTTGGGTTTACCGTTGGCTGCCAGCTCGCTCTCTCTCTCTCTCTCTCTCTCTCTCTCTCTCTCTCTCTCTCTCTCTCTGCAAATCTGGCTTGGGACACAAACACAATTACCTACAGAATTTGCCCAGATCTAATCCTTCAAAGCCATAATGATAGAATTCAAAAAAAGTAGTTTTTTAAACACTTTAACAAACCGAAGGCAAACCTGAACCCCAAGTCAATGTTCAATGCAACAGTGGGTTACTAATCATTACCATAGTTTAACAAAACACACCAAAGCTTATTATCAGCCATTTTATAGGAATAATGCTGAGCAAACGTTGGCGTCTCTGTGTAGCAGCCTGATAAGAGAACACATCACCACTGTACGTGTCTCACCAGCCGGGCATACTAATGAAAGACACTAAACAAGCCACAGCCCCCTGTGAACATAAAATTAACTAATATATGATGACTAAAAATGTGTATTTAGCTTAAGAGTGGTTTCCTTGTAGTGCTGGTTGAATTTAAAAACTGCACACCAAAAAAGATTGCAAATTATTGTTTGATTTAATGTTTGGTAAGGCTACATTTATATTTTGTCATTTAACAGATGCTCTTATCTAAAGCAAGCTACAAACAAAGAAAAGAGCAAAAGCAAATCATCCCAAGAAGTTCTGCAAGGCAAAGTTTCAAATTGAGAGGCACTAGTAGAGAGGAAGGTGAGAGACAGTGGTGAAAGAATTGATATTTTTGTAAAGAAGAAAGAAGACATTATACCATGTTTATAGAAAATGTGTAAAGGAGTGTAAATTAGTACTTAATACTCTTGGCATTAGATTTGAATCAAAACATGCAATAAGTAATCTAAATGTAATCAGATTAAATTACCTAAAAAGTGTCATTTTAGTGGTCCTTCAAAGGGCTACATTGTCTTTAAGCAAAATATAATTTCTTCTTTGTGTCTTTTAGGGGATTTTTGGGTGAAATATGTCTATAAATATGGCAAATGCAAAATCTTATATATTAAACTTTGTTAAGTTTGGTTATAACTCATTCTGCACTGTTTGTGCTACAGACCTATACAATACCTCAAATCATGTGGCTTGTTGAGGAGAGGTGTACTATATCCTGTCTAAGTTATCAGACATATCAGTCAGTCAGACGATAAAATGGATGAAAAAATAAATCCTATAGAAGAAATGAAAATACATAAAGATATGGGGGTGGGCTCTTTCAATTTGGGCCAGTAAGCAAACACTGACAACATCTGCATATTACTGGCAAGCACCACACACAGGGCTGGACTGGCAATCTAGCATACCAGGCATTTTCCCAGTGGGCCGACGTACTTTGGGGCCCATCGTGGGCAGACTAGCCAGTGGGAGAACCGAGCGGTCCGGTGCGTCCTCAAAACGTGCCGAATGGGCCACGCTAAACCAAAATGAGCCGTCGCGTTATGTAGAAAGGACCACAAAATGGCGCCACGATATGCAGAAAAGGACAGCGCCCCCCCCCACCCCCGCCACAACGACGGACCACTTCTTCTTCATGTAGATTTACACTCTACAATATGAGGAAGATAAGACCTTTCCTCTCTGTATATGCCACACAACTGCTTGTTCAGTCACTTGTCATAACTAGACTGGACTACTGTAACGCTCTCATTGCAGGCCTTCCTGGATGTGCTATTAGACCTCTGCAAATGATCCAGAATGCAGCAGCACGTCTGGTCTTTAATGAACCAAAGATGGCACATGTTACACCTCTCTTTGTCTCTCTCCACTGGCTGCCGGTTGATGCATGTATTAAATTCAAGGCTCTGATGCTGGCATACAAAACAGTCACTGGGTCTGCTCCAGCATAACTAAAATCATTTCTGCAGAGCTACACACCCACCAGAAGCCTGCGGTCGGCAAAGGAACGTCGCCTTGTACCAACACAAGGAGGCACCAAAACACTTTCCTGGACTTTCAGTTTCATCATATCACGTTGGTGGAATGACCTTCCCAACTCCATCCGTGAAGCTGACTCACTCGCTGTCTTCAGAAAATGACTTAAAATGCATCTTTTCCAAGAGCACTTAACCAGTCACTAACAAAAAATAAATAAATTGCACTTGTATATGTCTTGAATACTATTCTGATGCTAGAGAAACTTTGTAATATGGCACTTTTCGTACCACTGTCTCCTTAAGATGATTCGCTTATGTTTTCCTCTTTTGTAAGTCGCTTTGGATAAATGCGTCTGCCAAACGAATAAATGTAAATGTAAATATTCATAGAAAATCTAAAAATCTTGTTGACTCTAATATAGAGAGACTGGACATAGTGTATTTAGACAAATGTGTATTTAGCTTAGAGCTGTTTCATGTTTTCTTGTGAAATCATCATTGCATTTTATTTGTAGCACAGAACTGTGTTTTGCAGTGGGTTTCAAAGGCTCCTGATGTGAGAAAGTGCTCTTACTTTGGTAATTATTAAGAGCACAGCTAGAGCAGCTAAGGTTCAACACTGATGACAGTTCACTGAAACATCCTATATTTCCCTTTTAGAGGATTGTCAAATTTCTGCTGAAATGGCTTTGACCTGTGCAACAGAAATGGTTTCATTGCTCTCAACTGTGCCCAAACACTGTGCCCGAGTAAAGTTGATAGACACCAATCAATTCTGCTGCTAAAGCTGTTCCTTTTCATTGATTTTTAAATTTAATATTATACTGTAGAGTGCGTAGATTCTTCCTATTCCCAATTTTGTACATGCTTTCAAAGCTTTTCCACTCAAATCCAAAAAAATATTTTCCCCCCATCGAGAAGCCATAATTTCAGTAAAGAGTAGAAAGGTAGTAGAAAGAGTAGTCTTTGGTAGAAACGTTTGTCTCTGATCAAATATATGCAGAGAGCACTGCATTTATGTACTTAAACTATCTGTCACTTGAAAAAAAAAGCAAGAAATTCAGTATGCCATATGGAAAAAGATATTCAGCACTCTAAAAGATTATAATGGCAGTCACTATCTAGTCCAGACATCGGGTCTGGGGAAAGACATGGAGAGGAAGAGGAAGAGGAAGGAACAGAAAATGGGATCGGGTGAGTGAGCGAGATAGTGGAAGTGGAAATAGAGAGAGAGGTGATAGGGAAATGGATTTGACTAGTGTATATATATGATTCATATTAGTATCTCAATAGAGTGCTTGTGTGGAACCTGCAATACAAATTACCATCGGGAAAGGATAAGAAGGGGCTTAGCAATTTGACCCTCTGGATTTGAAAAAAACATTGATGTGTTACGTTGCTGCTCCTCCCTACAGCAGGTAGGTGCAACACTGGTGTGATAGAGAGAACTGTTTAGAGCCTTATCGGCAGTGTCAAGACACCGAGCATGAGAACTCGCAAAGAACAACAGGAAAACAAAAGCAGCATGGGCTGCATGAACTGCATTCTCCTGTACAGGTTCCTCAAAGCACACATCTACAAGTACAAGTAGCTTTGAGGAGAGTTAGGTTTCTGTTACACCAAAAAAAACCCTCTGTTACTTCACCTATGCATTTTGTGAGGGAACGACTAGCCCCTCCCGTGCATCCAAAGGGCTGTTCTTCAGCTAGGTCCACAACCGGAGCGGGCAGGAGAGCATGGGCACAGTAACAGTCCTCTTTGGCAGCATGTGATGAGGTGCACCAGGTGTTAATAGAACCTTATCTTTACTTCCTTAAAGAACTCTTCTTGAGTCTGGTCTCTAGTCCCTGTCCATGCACACTGGCATCCTCACAGTTCCAGGAATGGAGCAGGTAGGGAATCCGGCACAAATTAGATGTGTCGCTAGACCACCTCTATGGAAACCCTCGGCGTGAGTTGGACGGACTGGATCACATGTCACAGCCAATGGCCCATGTAGCCAGGTTGCCATTCCCCTCATGCACCGTGACCCTAGAAAACCGGCCGCTGGAGAAGTGCGGGCCCTTGTGCCCAGCACCAGGAGGGGAGCATATGCAGCCACCATACCCTGCCCATTTTACCTGGACCAAACCTTCTTGTCACTCCCCCGATCTTCACATAGCCCCCGCGGACTGCAAGGAAGCTTTGAAGCTAAAGGTCTGTTTATTTTAGACAATATCTGGACACTTTATTCCCCATTTATTTGTTCATCAATTAAAATCTTGAAAACACCTCTCCAAGGCATGGCTGTTTGTCTCTAGCTCACCCTGCCCAAACTTTTTTCCAAAGTTTAAGTGTTGGACAGGTGTCTAGCTCAAATTTGATGCCTGTATTGTATCGATTAGAAGTTCTGTTTGTTCATTGGTTGGTCTCTATGGAAAATGAAAGTTGTACCTTTTCGTATTTGCCAAGCTGTACAATATCTTCCGATTTCACTACCTTGTACAAATGATTCCGATTTGTTATGAGACTGTGTCAGAGCATTCACAAACCTAGAAGATATCACTCAATCTTACAGAGAGTGCGACAGAGAAACAGGTGAGAGGTATCACTCGTGTACTTTTTGAGAGTCAGTATCAGTAAATCAGAGTGGGCGGAAGAGAGGATAGAAAGGTGTTGGACTCATCGTAACACTGTCTGTTCCTCATCCTCTCCGGGCTGATTGTCCTGACCTCACCTGTTGCTCAAGGAAGAGCATTTACCTGCCGATCATAACGCAGTTCAATCTGTCAGCCTCTTGCAATTTGTACGCTTGCCGCACCTCTGTGGCCCTGCAACAGTTACAAACCTCAAAGCAAATAGGTGAGGAATGAGTCAATTAGCCTGTCCATCATCAGGGCTTTCCTCACCATTATAGTGCCACTGCAATAGCCATGCTAGTGAAGCAGCTCTTGATCTGCCGAGTTATTTCTGCCTTTTTTTGCCCAGCTCTAGACAGCAGTCAAGCTGGGTAGATGGCCTCTTGTAGTGTCCTTCTCCTTCCCCAGGCCTGTCACTCAGCACAGCGTGTGACTACTGCTGGAACTGGCCGTTCAGTCACTGTGTAACTGTGCATGTAAGTGAAGCACACTGACACACTATACGTGATAACTGAGCTGAAGTTTGTGCCAGAAATACTGTCAGTTCAGGATCAGAGTCCTGGTGGAGCAACTTTGAAAGTGTAGCTTTCCAAAGTATATGCTACCCAAGATTTGAAGTAGTTACAGTCAAGCTACCCTATTGACAAAGAAGTTAGCCACACTACCAGTTAATAAATATCTTGTGTAAAATAGGCTGCAAATGGCATTTCATGTTGACTTTAGTGATAGACACTAGTGTGTGTACATGTATAGGCCATGATCCTATTCACAAACTATCCGTGAATCCAAACAACGTTTTAACTTCGGTCAAATAGATTGTGGACACTTCAAACAACTTAAATAATTAATAATCTATCTCTCTCTCTCTCTCTCTCTCTCTCTCTCTCTCTCTCTATCTATCTATCTTCAGCAGATCCACATGGACATGATAAAAACCTTATTATTCATCATCCCGTTAATTAAGAGAGTTCATTAACTCACTCTCTCCCCCCAAGGGGGTTTATTTTGCTGATGAACACATAAGTAGTATGCTATGGAAATGCCAATTAACCCCATTTATATTTCTAGACACTCCACACCTGCATAGAGACAGACAATAAACAAGAATACCTGCACATAGAAACAGATTTAACCATCTGACAACATACCATCAAAACACATCACAGCATGAGAAAATAATTCACTCTCTTACAGATCCATACATACACACACACGATTATACACTCACCGACTTTATTAGGTACACATTCTGAATCATGCGATTATCTAATCAGCCAATCTTGTGGCAGCAGTGCATAAAATCATGCAGATACGGGTCAGGAGCTTCAGCTAATGTTCACATCAACCATCAGAATGGGGAGAAAATGTAATCTCAGTGATTTCGACCATGGCATGATTGTTGGTGCCAGATGGGCTGGTTTGAGTATTTCTGTAACTGCTGATCTCCTGGGATTTTCACGCACAGCAGTCTCTAGAGTTTACTCAGAATGGTGCCAAAAACAAAAAACAGCCATTGTACAGCAGTACTGTGGACGGAAACACCATGTTGATGAGAGAGGTCAATGGACAATGGCCAGACTGGTTCGAGCTGACAGAAAGGTTACAGTAACTCAGGTCATCACTCTTTGAGCAGAATAGCATCTCAGAATGCACAATATGTTCAACCTTGAGGGATGAAACCTGCTACAACAGCAGAAGACCATGTTGGACACTTCATTAGGACCATAGTATTCCTAATAAAGTTCTAAATGAGTGTGTGTATATATATATATTTATGCATTATTAAGAGTACATTTAATGTATTTTTTAAATTTCAAATGCAGCTGTGAAGGTGAATTGCACCAGGTTGATTGCCAATTTGATGTATGTGTCCGGTATAAAGGAGATTTGATAGTTAACACTTTGGTATGTGAGTCTTTAAAGCAACAAGAGGCACATATCACTGCTCCAGTGAGGCAGAATAATCTGCTTAAATTACAGGTGCATCAATCACAAAAATACAGATGCAGAACGTCTCAAAAATAAAAACAAAATGCCAGGCATGCACAAACTGCTTTAGAAAAATGAAATAGTGGTTGTGTTTGTAGTGAAGATAGCGTTTACTCACAGTTGCAGGTACTTCACAGAAGCGTTTCTAAATGCCACACAAATACATCTTAAAAACGTTCACCAAATTGAATCGCACCTCTGTGACCCATGAGCATACACAAAGCTTCACATAAGCTATGCTCCACAAAGGAGGAATTTACAGTGGGGCTTTAACTCGTAAAAGTTTTTAAGGACAACACACCATTAAAGGAGGACAAAACCTGGATCCCTGAACAATAGATCAAGGTAGTATAATCTGATGAGTCACCTTTCACCCTATTACCTACATCTAAACAGGCCAATCTTCAGTGAAAGCTAAAGAATGCCTTTAACTCACAATACATGTTGCCACTTGCTCAACATGCTGGTGGATCCATAATTGTATGGGAAATCTCATGGGGGTCATTAGGTCTCAAGATTCCCCAGCGTGGCCTACAACAGCCAAGAAATAAGAAACTATTTTGTAGCACCTCATACATCCTATGTTGCAGACACTGTTCCCATGTGATGTTCTCATATGCCAGAGAGTGATGCATGATGAGTTCCACCTTCATTACTTCATCCTCTTGAAGAATGATGCAATATCCCACTACAAACAATTCAGGGTTTTTTCACCAACATTTCAAGAAGAAAAGAAACTGTTCTGGAGCTTCATCTTATATAGACTTCAATGCTTCTGTTATTTAGTACTACAGCCCTGTATACCTCGATGTGAATTTATGAATTACAAATTACTTCAAAATAATTCAACAATTTAAAACTGTAAGAACGTTCACCTTCTTGCAAGAATATATGTACAAAATGTAATAAAACTAGCTGAATGCCCCAGGGTTGTAACCACCTCCCAAAAAGTATTCAGAATAGTGGTCGATTGGTAACTGTTTACAATAAGGTTGTATTTGTAGTTTACTATTTTAGTTAACATTAACTAACAATGAACAGTACTTTAACAGCACTTATTAATCTGGGTTTAAGGAATATTCATGGTTCAATACAAGTTAAGTTCAATGACAGCATTTGTGGCATAATGTATTTTTTTGTGTTGATTACCACAAAAATTGATTTTGATTCATCCCTCCTTTTCCTTTTTTTTGTGTGTGTGTGTTGGGGAGGGGATGTTTCTCCCCAATTTAGAATGCCCAATTCCCAATGCGCTCTAAATCCTCGTGGTGGCATAGTGACTTGCCTCAATCTGGGTGGTGGAGGACGAATCTCAGTTGCCTCCGTCAATCCATGCATTTTATCATGTGGCTTGTTGAGCACGTTACCGCAGAGACATAGTGCGTGTGGAGGCTTCACGCTATGCACTGTGGCATTCACACACAATTCACCACGCACCCCACCGAAAGCGAGAACCACATTATAGCGACTACAAGGAGGTTAACCCAACGTGACTTTAACCACCCTTGCAACCGGGCCAATTGGTTGCTCAGGAAGCCCGACTGGAGTAACTCAGCACGCCCTGGATTCGAACTTGCGACTCCAAGAGTGGGAGTCAGCGTCTTTACTTGCTGAGATACCCAGGGACCTGTCCTTTCTTTTCCTTAAAAAAAATAGCAAAAATCAAGGTTACGGTGAGACACTTAAAATGGAAGTGAATGAGGCCAGTTTTTGGAGGGTTTAAAGTAGAAGATGACCAATAGTGGATTTTGCAGATGCAGATAACTCGATTTATAGAATGTTAAAAATATTCATTAGAATTTCCTTACTATGACAGAGGCTACAAGGCCAAAATAAATAAAATCTCAGATCCACTTTATTGTGCAACCAAAATCCCAATAATAACCAGAAAAAAATAAGATCTGGATATATATATATATATATATATATATATACATACATACACACACAAAATCCTGTATGATTACTAACAAGATATGGAGAACTGTCGGGGCATGTTTCATGCCTTCGCTTTAATTTAAAACGCTTGATTATTTAATCAAAATATCAAATATACACTGAAGTGAGGAAAAACATATTAACAAGAGGTATCAGTGATTATTTTAATTTCCCCTCTAGAGAGCGCTGTTTTAACAGTAGAATTATTTCTCCAGAGTAACACAGTGAATGAAAAAACAAAACAAAAAAAACATCGGCAACTATTGGCACACATGCTTGCTTTTAACCGATATATCTGTACCGATGAATCTGTAAACCCGATATATCGGTATACTTCTAGTTTAAAGGCAGAAATGTTACATTTATAAGTAAAAATGGCTGTAAAGATAAGTAAATCTGAATTTTTGTGGGATTACAGGGTTTGTGCCGTTATGCCGTCGTGATAACGTTTTTTTTTTTTTTTTAAGAAAAGGAGGGACAAGTCTAAATAATTTTTTTGTGGTAATCAAAATTACCCAGATCATTCCTTTTAGATTAATTTCACCATACAAGTCTAATACTTTTTAAAGGTAAATCTGGATGTGTCAACATTAGTTAATGTGTTAAGTAATTATGAACTAATATGAACTAACATTGAACAATTTTATTTCCATAAATTAACATTAAACAAGACTAATAAATGCTGTAAAAATATATTGTTCATTGTTAGTTTGTGACACCTAATGCATAAACTAATTTTAACAATTGCAACCATACTGCAAAATGTTAGCGGTTGACTTATCGTGTTTTTCAGTCGACATTTGGTCTACGCCAGTCCTGAATATTTGGTTACATCATTGTCTATGCCTAGGCATAAAACTATTTCTATAGTCAGCATTTATGACATCAAATATTTCTAAATAGAGCCTAATATACAACAATAGTAGCACAAAACCTCCGATTCAGTGTCACACTTCCACTCAACATCAACACAACAATCAAAACCCCTCAACCGCCTTCAAAATCAGTTTTTCCCAACCCTGTCCTATTTTAAAAGTCTTCCTTATTTGACACACCCATGTCAGGTCATGAATCACTCTATTAATCAAATAAATCAGGTGTGATGGATGAGGAAGACATCAGAAATGTTCTGTGTTGGGGGCCTCCAGGAACAGGTCTCGTCTATATCATGTGTTTCAGCACCGCGGACAGCGACTCGCCTGTGCTGCATTCAAATACACGACTTGAGTACACAAGCACTCAAATAACACTTCAGGGCAACTTGTCCCACTATTATCCTCTTGGGCCTATTTAAATAATCTCGTTGAGGGATTTCTACACTACTGTCACTGAGCTGGTGCTTCTGAGCATATGTGTAGTGGCCCAAAAACACAGCAAAGAAACCTCATAATGACAGAATGCCAACCACATTCAATTAAATGGTTTCACTAAACGATGGATTAGACCCCTGGTGAGAAACAATTATTGCAGAGTATTTAAATGCGTACAATTATGTTACTTACAGCGTCGATCAGGCTCTTTTTTTTTTGGAGATGGTCCTTCAAGGATGCTTGATATAGCCAACGTGCGCGTGGTGCGCGTGTATGTGCACGAGAGGTTTATGAGTGCTCGTAAGACCACAGGTATAAAACAATGATGCTCATTTAATTGCTCAGGCAGATGTTTCTAGGCGTTTACTGTGCACGGCTATGTATGAAACTTCAACTGCCTCTCTGCGCGTGAAATTGCTCTTTTATTGCGTGCGTCGCGATTCGACATGTGCGAGAATAACCTTGTGAACTGATTGCTTTTAAATATTCGGAGAAATAAATAACAGTCGGACGGTTTAAATTACAAATAAGTTGTATTTAAAAGAAGCAGGAATACTGTTGTGCTTCGCGTAAATGTATTGCTCGAATACAACGAATGACAACAAATTCAATGACGCGTACGCGTAAAAAGAAGCGATTCCAAGTTGGATTAGACGCTGAACGTTTACACACAATTGTTTACAAACGTCGGACTGACGGAAGAATCATACTCACGGACACTAGACGCCAGCGCACTTGCCATGATTCCGTCGCCTACGAGACTTGCAGGGGAAAATAAAAATAAACATGATATATCGACGGGAAGAGTATTTTGTGTGGAGGGGAAAAGGTGCTCGCGTGCTTGGAATGGTTATAAATACGACGTTATATTTGTCGGGAGGAAAATTATATTGCCAAAAATATAAGAAACACGATAGCAACACACGGACAAACGACGACAGATCGCGGAACCTCCCTCCCTCGCGCTCCCTAGACTGTCCCTCTCTCACTCGCGACGTCACAGGGCAGTGCTCGTCTCTCTCTCTCTCTCTCTCTCTCTCTCATCTGCAGTCTGCACACTACATGAAGACACCGCCGATGGAATAGAGTGGGAATTATAGCGCTCATTGGCTAATGGAAAGACAGCCGTTCATATCCCATGTAAATAGTGCAGACCTCCTCCCTGCACAGAGTGGTTAACAGGCACCAGCCAATGGAAGCTTGTGGTCATGTGTAGTGTCAGTCTGATGTACGTTGTTAGTCTGTCACTGTGTTATGACAGTGCTTGCAAATACTCTTCTTCTCACTTTATTCTTCCTAATATTTTAAAATTAATTCGGCTTCAGCGGACTCACTTTTTTTTGTTGTTGTTGACAATTTCAGTCTTATCTTAGGTGTGCTATTTCTTTTTAACAAATGTCAAATTCATTAGAAGTTTCATTTCTTAAGAATAATAATACAAAAAAAAAACTTTCACATTAAAATTTGAACATTTCTGGAAAATTGACCACATTCGCACAAGTTTTAGTTTTAGTTTTAAAACGCATAAATGGTGGATGATGTTAGAAAACATATGGCACGTATTCACGTTGTGTCAAAATTACTTTAATTATGAGATTCCTACTTGTAAAAAAACGTTCACGTCTTCGTAGATCTCGTTTTTTTTCTATCTCTATTTTTGTGAGCGTGCAAAGCGCAGTGCTTCACGCTAAAACCTCACGCAATGTCTAATCCCATTTTCATGAGAGCACTAATTCTAAGTGCAATTTTTGTGCCAGCGCAAAGTGCAAGTGGCCGTGGGAGGGAGTGTTTGCGCTATCTGTGGGCGTATGCGTGCAAACACCCACAAATTTAGTGGTGCAAAGCGCAATTTACTATTATTTTAAGAAATATGTCATTGTGACAAGACGTTTCAAAACTATGTCTGTTTTCAGTGCAAAGTCTATACTCGGTTTTTGCACTTGGAGTTTGGAGAGTCCATCAGCAGGTGGTAATAAAGTTCATGTCCAAATTCTGAAAATATAGTGGAACATCAAATAATGTCCCTAATGTAGCCGTTTTATGAAACAAAAATATATTGGATTTGTGTTAAACTATTTATAGGTCATGGTTTATTTTTCAATTATCATTATAATGTTTATATTTACAATTGTATTTATGATCTCATTTGTATTGTTATTTTTCCACCTGTTGTCATAGAGTGATTTTTAAGTCACTGCAAAAGGAAGAAGTTGGAGAGAGTAAAATGTTTGAATTCGGAATTATTTTAAATTTTTACCACTTCGTTATTTTGATTTTATTTTCATTTAGTTTGAAGTGTAATTTGAATTTAGAAATATTTTTGGTTCCATTTTCAAATTTTAAATTTAAATTTTTCAAAATCAAAATCGAAGTAAAATGAAGTGTGTGCCGATATAATCACTTTTATTAAAAATGTGCTGTCTTTGTTTATATCTCTGGTGCTTAAAAGGGAATTAACTATATAATAGGATGAAGACTGATGTGGAATAACCAGAGAAGAACCTCAGAATTAAATTGCACTTGATTTTGTAAAACCCACTTACCAAAAATACCAAAACTTCATGGCCATGCCCATTGACTGCACTTAAGACTTCAAGCATAGTGCTGCACTTATTGCTAACCTGCTTAAAAGAGGGCCTACAGTCTTTTCAATGGGTTGCACTTTTGTTTAATGTGTTTTGGATTGTTCCACATCCAAAACATATTTTTATATCTAGGACCTTCATACTGTGCATGCCATTGAAGAGTGCCATTGAAGTGTCGGGCTGGATGGGACCCTCAAACAAACAGAGACATTTTGATAGCGCCACCGAGACAATGGTAATATTTCCTTCTGGAAATGCAAATGTAGTATATATTCTGTTTTGACTGCGGTACATTTGCTTGATTGGGAGCAGAGGACCCCTAGTGTAATTTCCTGGACTACCCCTTTTATTATTCATAACTTCTTTATTCATGTCTTGAATAGGAGAGTTCCTCTGTCAGAGTGCCGCTCTAAATCCCGTGGCTCTGTTCTTGGCAGTAGAAGCAGAGGAAATGAGTCATGCTGGTTGAAAATGATATCTCACTATTCGATGAGAGCAGCATTTATCATGTGAGTGAGGGTGCAGGCAAATATTTAATTATAGACCTAGTCCATTACAATGTCAACACCTCAGCATTCCCTTCTCCCCAAAGTCAATAACGACCTTTAAAACTTTTTGATTTGTTATGAATAAATGCAATGCAATTTTCATATTTGCAACTACATTTGGTGCTCCAAAGTAACCAAATAAATGGCTATAAATAAGAGCAAAGCCTCTTGTTTCCTCTACAGATTTCTTTTAAATTACTCTGAGCATTATTTCTGTGCTCTCCCATTAGAGAAAGGAAAACTGGACTGTGCGCGGTGGGCTGCAGTAATTACACATACATACATACGCTGTCATGTTCATAACAATATATTGTCCTTGCTGAACACAAACAGAGTAATACCGTGGATAGAGCACTTCATTATTCCCCGCTGCATATGTTTTTGTGCCGCCACATTGAAGGTGTTCTCATTTACATATACAATGGCACGCTGTGGAGGCAAATCATTTATTCAAGTCCATAAGCACTATACTTTCACTGCAGGGGATATGCATTCACACAAGAGGTGCTGTAAAGGGTGTTTCCACACAACAGTGGACATATTAACATTCATTTGTAAAACCCACTTTGCAAGACAAATGCATCTCTATTACAGTATGATATCCAATAGGTTTCATTTTCTGTTTAAATATGAAGCAATTATTATTAGTGGTGCTTGATAAGGAAAATTAGTAGATCGACAGACAAACAGACCCTGCAGATCTATTCTCTCCCCCATAACATGACCATTGAGGTCTCCCTATAAAGTACCATTTCAGATTCCTCCAACTTCTGGACTCTGTCTGGGACAGTTTTTCAAAACTAGACTTGATATAAATCTTCTCTAACAAGGCCAACTGTTACACAGCCCAGAGGAATGACTTATCCCCCTTTCTATTTCTGGATCAATTCTCTCCATCTCTTTTTTTTCTTTAGCGCAGAACAAAGCCCTCCTCTGGTCAATCTATTTCAAGGTTGTTCATAGACAATTAAGATCAGTGTAATCACACTCACTCATCTGGGATGTGCGATAAGACGTGATTTTGCATAGAGTAAATACATGCTCCAGAACAAACTTGGTTGTTCTAGTAACTAAACATGTTCCTCGGTCTAATGATGTTTTGACAATAAAAGGGATATTCTGGGTTCAATACAAGTTAAGCTCAAATAACAGCATTTGTGGCATAATGTTGATTACCACAAAAAATAATTGACCTATCTGAGTAACAAAAACCTGGGTTACAGTGAGGCACTTACAATGAAAATATCATTTTAATTATAATTAATTTTGGTCAATAAAAAGTTAATGAGGACGGGGGTGGGTGAGGGGAGAGGTAACCCCCAATAATCAAAACAAGCAAGTACAACCCCCCCCCCCCCCGCATTGTTTATACCATGATCAATGGAAACATGGGTAAACAACCCCACAAATAGTTATTTATATCTTCAGCTTTAGTGTGTCAATAGGAAATATAACTGTTAGACTCACAATATTTTTGAAGACATCCTCACTATGCAACATATTTCACAAGTGCCTGAAACTTTTGCACAGAACTGTACTTCCAGAAGCTATCTAGAATTTAAATGTTTTTTAAGTGTTTGTTTGTGTTCCAGTAAATGAAATATGTGTCTGCCTATAAATAAGGATTGCACCAATATTTGTATGTATCAAAATTGACAATAAACAAAAAGAACACATTTTCTTATGTGTTTCCCCTCAGGTCTCCCAGCAGTTGAATCAGTGAGTCACAAATTCCAGAGAGAGACATTTGGCATAATGAAAATGGGAAAGAAGAAACTGTGTGGCAGACTCCAGTGTCATGTCATCTTTCAGTTGAAACTCAGCTGTCATCATCTCTTTCACTGACTCCCACATCTAATGTCACCTTCACTGTCTGAAGCCACAGAGAATTTAGCCTATCACCCACTATCTCACCTCAAACGGCTCTCATCCCCGCTTCTGCTCCTTCGCTCTACACCCTCCCTTCTCCGTCTCCCCCGTGGCCGGATTCTTTGTGCTACCTTTCCCATATTTATATCATTGTTGAATAATTAAAAACAAAAGACAGAGGATAATCTCCTTCTCTCATTGTCTTTTCATTACGGAAGTTAAATTTTCCAACATTTCATCGGATCAATTTCAGGCGGCCAGAGTGCCCCATTGCTCTCTTTAATAAGGTCTCTGCTTTCATCTTAAAATAAGTGAGCCGCTCGGGAACTCGCTTTGATTACAAACAATTACAAAGTTATTAAGACACTTTCATTAAATGCGTTTCATTAAACTCGGGAAGTTGGAATTTTTAACTTCCTACTAGGAAAAGACCAATGGAATTCTCCTAGAAGTGGGACTTCCAGCTTGGAATCTCATGTGGAAATCTTGCAGGTGCATGACGTCACACAAACATGCGGGCACCCAGGGAGATATACAAAGTTATTAAAAGTAAACATTCACTTTTATTAAATAATATCCATCAGTGAGTCCAAATTTCCTACATTGTATGATAATAAATCTCAGATAAGCAAATGTTTGCAGAGACAGGTTGAATATACGGTTAATTATACTCGCTTTTGACAATCGTATACCTGTACAACATATGCTATTATTGCAGAATCGCTTATCAATTTGGTTGCTAGCAGAAGTCTCTGGTGCCAATTGAACACCTGCTAAGCAAACGGGAGCTGAGCAGTTTTGTTTGCTTGTACGCAGTGCTGGATAAATGACTTCAGAATTGTAATCGTGTACTGATAACAAAATGCATGACTAAAATTGCAATCAGAACGTAATCTCATGGATTATACTTTTAGGGTAATCTAACCGGATTACTTTTGGATTACCTCTGACCTATCTCTTGTTTGGTTAATGTCATATGCATTTCAGTAGGATATAACCTTTTTTATATTGACAATGTTGCTAAAATGCATTTAAGAAAATTTAATGAATCAAAATATGAGAATTGCTATAACCGTTTGTTTAACATTTTTTTTGTCCAGAATTCTAGAATCTATAATTAGTAAAGGTCACTGGATTTGATGTAGACATACTGTAGTGGGACATCAGGAGTGTTTAGTTACTTGCAAAATGATTTGTCATGAGAAGGAATAATCTAATCATTTGAGTGGTGCGTTTGTCCAGAAATCAGAAGCATGGATCATAAATGTATGTAAAAATATGTAAGAATTTTTCAGATTAATATGCAATAATGTTATCCATAAAAAGTGATTGTAATCTGATTACAAGTATTTTAAAAATGTATCTTAATTCTAATTACAAGTATTTGATTTTTGAAAGCTGATTACTTAATACAGATTACATGTAATCCATTACTGCCCAGCACTGCTATACAGCATGTCATTTTCCGAGCATCAGGCAATGAAATGCCGATATTTTTGGAGATAGATTTCCCACATCCGACTTTGAATGGAACGCAGCATAAGGCTTTAGCTTTGAACAAACCCCTAACTACGTATTAAACTTTGTGTGTAACTTAAAGGGATAGTTCTCCCAAAAATGATCATTCTCTCCTCATTTACTCCCCCTCATGCCATCTCAAACTCGATGACTTTCTATCTTCTGCAGAACACAAATAAAGATTTTTAGAAGAATATATGAAGGATATTTTTATTGTTGCAGGAAAGTCAGTTGATAATTTATTTTAACAACTGGAATATAAAATTACTTATGATTTATAATTATTTTAAATTACAAGCCCTTGAGCGTGACATCATATCCTATCAGTTGTGATCTCTGAAAAAAATGTGCATACTCAAAGCTTGATTTGATGTCAGCTTTCCATTGAAGGAGGGACCCCATAGAGACTAGGGGGTGGGCTCTTTTGACTTGGGCCAGAAAGCAACACCCTAGCAACCACGTAGCAATGCCCTGGCAACAACCCAAAACAGGCACAGCCACAGTTTTTCAGACAAGCACCACTCCTATATTACCATTACTATAGTAATTAAAAATAGTAACAAGTAATATGTGCAACACCGACATTGTAAAATAAAGTTTTAACAAATCTAGTTACATCAAGTAAAATCTCTTTAGGTTGTGCTCTCATTTATGATACCCAAAACAGCAAGTGAAACAATGAAAAGTGTAGTTGTTAAAATCAAGTTTTAATATAGCTAACTGTGCAATAAATTAACATTTACAGAATAAATCAGTCACGTTAGGATTATTTGTATTCTTCATACATCATCTTGTATTTACACAAAATTCATGTAACCTATTGGATGGAGAGGAGACTGCAGCATACTGAATTATCTCTATGGAGCATCTTCTATTTACTATGAGGACATTCTGAGGTGAGGTATTTGTACAGGGTATGATGGGAGAGAATACATGTTCGAGGTTTGTGGACAAAACAAAAAAATCTAGAAACAAAACAAAAAAAATAAAAATGTAGGATGTAAACTTGCAAACAATACTGTACTGTCCACAGCACGGTTTGTTCATACAGCTAGCATTTTACATGATTTTTCAAAGTACATCTGCAAAACCAAGTTTTTAAGCACACATCATTTAGTCTCTCCATGGTTGTTTTTTTATTTTTTTATCTAGCAGGATTTGCACACTTGCAAACCATGTACCATTTCTCAGTGAAAGGACTTAACCCGATAACGTAACAGGACTGATCTAAATAAGTTATCTCTTAAACAGATACAAATAAAATAAATACAGTACTCTAAATCTAAAGATTATAATAAATGTCAAAAATGTATTAACTTAAAGTCAACATGAAATGGCATTTGAAACAACTTTGACTTAATGTGAAACAGGATATTCGTCAAGAAAAAAAATGTAGGACAGTACTTGATTTTATCCATCAGGAATTGATTGGATTGTGAAAAGTGGGTATTCCAGAAAGGATCCAGGTGGTTAGATGTGAGGGGTTGAAAAATAAGAGAGCATGGTGACATTAGAGTTCGCTCTGAACTGTTACATATTGATGACTTTTTTCCCTTTTGAACATGCACTGATAAGACCAGCAACATGCATTAATTAAGTAAATGGGGCCCATTTTGATTTCACGTTGACTTTAAACATGACATCATCTGGTATACACTGCACATAATAAGCAGAGATACCAATCTACAGCCATACCAAAACATTCCAGATACCTACACTTGCTGAAAAAGATCTGGCGATGGGAAACAAGCACAATATAATGAATTCTATGAGAAAAGAATGTCAGATAGATACACTTGTACAAAGGGAGGCAATGACACCCCCAAATTCACATACATCAGCAGATCTTGGAAGTACAGCACAGAGGAAATGGCCAATGCACCTGATACCGTTCTTACAACCAGCTTTGAGTTTTATCTTCAATGTGTTCAATATGTTTTCACTTGTTCTTCCTGCTCTCATTGTATTTTCTCTGTTTTTTCTTTTCTCCCCTGATAGAGCTGATAGTGAAACAGTAAAAGAAAAAAGACAGCATCAGAGCGTGAGAACTACAAGTCCCAACGGACTGGCTGAATACCCACCCCCCTGCCTGTTTGTACTGCCTCATTGTTATTCTTTAATTTCACAAGAACATCTGAACCCCCTCTGCTATAGTGCAGCGTTACAATAATGCCATGTCAAGCAAAACAAAACACTGGCTCAATCAATGCATTAGTTTGGGATGGGAATATCTGTTTGTTTCACCAATGGCAGATAAGAGGAGCATTAAGGAAACCTGTTTGGAAATCTTTGCAACAGGGCGCAATAGTGAGGTTCCAGAAGTAAAAAAATCCCATACATTTTCCCCATAAACTAATTGTTTATGGTCGTTCACACCGAACATGTTTTTGCGTACGTCTGCGCTCTTTTTCCAATGTTGTTTTTATGTATACATGGGCTAGATGGATGTCTTAGCCCAGTCATCCAATTTTATGGCAACCTTTTGCCCATGGGATTTCCATTGGTCATCACATACATGTCCATAGGCTCACACATTTCCTAAGGTGTCTGCCCACTTTACAAAGTGAAGCAAAAGATATCTGGCTTAAAACAAGCTAGGTCTACTTCAGTTGTTTGGTTCAGTCCAGTGGACCAAGGATATCTTGGAGTTGTGGTGGCTTTGTGGGTTAATGCGCAGAACTGGTAAGCAGAAGGTTGCTGGTTCGACCCCACAGCAAACACCATTGTGTCCTTGAGCAAGGTACTAAACTCCAGGTTGCTCCGGGGGGATTGCCCCTGTAATATGTGCACTGTAAGCCGCTTTGGATAAACGTGTCTGCCAAATGCATAACTGTAAATGAAATATCTTCCACGGCAAACCTGCTTCATTATCGTTTTTATTTTCTCCACTTCTACTGTTCTCAGCAGGTGATGGCGCCATCTCTTCAGAGGTCTCTCATAGGTTTCGACAAGTACAGACTTCAGTCTGCATTATACCAACTTTGAAAATTCCCGATGAACTACACTACCCATAATCCTAAAGAAAGATCCACCAATCAGAGGATCACAGCAAACAAAATGGCACCAAATGAGCTCTGCAGCGACCAACCACTTCTATGAAGCACTGTGAATGACATAATAACAAACTACTTTTATTTTTGTATATATCTAAATATACGAAATACATGTAAACTTAAAATATATTGTTTCTATAATTATAATAAGCGACTTCAAATCAATAGTATATTTTTCCATCATTTGCAATGCTTCATGGGACTGCAGTCAATTCCCTTATGAAAGACGATAAGTACACAGTCTTGAACTAATTTTCAAATTCCTCTGGATTCAAATCAAAGTTTGTAATGTTGTGATTCACCTCGGAGCTACCTGTAGTTGGTTTTGTTCATGGCTCAGAACTCTTTAATTGAGAATTTAAGGAAATCCCTATGGAGAAAATTACTTCTGGAACCAAGACGTCTGTTGCGCTCTATTCTATTTGATGGCACAGTGGCGCAGAAATGATACAATTCATCTTTATGTAAAAGTTCTACAGAGTGTTTAAAATATTATTCAAGATTTGTAATCAGTTGAGAGGTTCGCCTGAAAGCCTGCAGGCATAGTTTAGTGCTCCAGGTTTGGGGTGAAGAAACAGGCAACTTCTTGTTTTATCACAAACTAACACTTCTGTGGTGCTGCTTCACAAAACTCTCCCTTTCTTTGTCTCTTTGCTGTCTGTCAGTCCCTGTGGCACCCTTCTCTGGATCCCCTCTATCCTGTCTCGAGAGGTTTGCCACTTCTCTTGCTACTATTCTGTCTTCAGCCCTAAATCCTCTCTCACTCTCCACCTCTTTCTCCTCTATTATACTCCCAACATCACTCAGGTCACCAAGGTGCTCCACCGAGTCAAACTTCTCCAGGTCGGAGGCAATGGTCTGCAGGCTAATGACTGACATGGAGTCTGAACCTGCCTTATCTACCCTCTCTCTCTGGCCCCATCCTGCCTCCCTGTGTTTCTCCACCCACTGCCTGGTCTTCTCCTGATCCGCCCAGTCATTATCCATTAAAGGATTGGGAATCACCCCCCCATATGCCCCAGCTTGGATTACACCTTCAGATTCCGCCCCCACCGGAGAGCTTCGCCCGCCACGGGCTCTGTTGCGTTCTCTGACAGCATGGACACGCCCCCTTTGTGCATGGATCTGCTCACTGATCTGCTCAAGGTTGCGCAGGGCGATAGAATAACGGGTCTTCACTTTTGCCACACGTTCCTCCAGTTGGACGACTTTGGACTTGTGCTCCTGTTAATGTGTGATAATCAATTTCAGCAATGCATTAATGGAATGTTGTGGGTTCAAAAAATGTATGACCACAGATAATTTTAGGATGCAATGGAACTAATTCACTTAGCAGTTGAGGTCTACTGGGCAAAGCATTTCAAAGGGTTTAAAGGCAGAAATGTTCATATTGCTAACAATACAATTTTCTCTCTGTAAAAACAGTCCCTTGTATCCTTGTGAGAGATTATGGGTTTAAATGCTTGTGACAGGAGATAAAATACTGAATATGACTCTGCACAGACAAGCTTTATAAGTGAATTTATCACACTAGACTCATATTAACACATATCATTTTTTAGTCTTAAGTATATGCACTAGGAATATAATTTCGAATCTGTGTATTTTGATGCTTATTCCGGTGGTATGCCTTGCCCCATAAACTTGCATTGAAAGTGCATTACTGTACACACGTTATGTGTGTTTTTACAAACTGGAGTACAAGTCGAAAGGATTTTCTGTGGTTATCAACTGCATGTCTCAGATTCTGCTGATAGAACTTAGTTTGAACATGGAACATTCCTCGAATGACATTATAATAACCAGTCGAATAAAGGAATGATCATACACTGGCACAGACTGAACATAAAATGACGCCAACTCTCATTTTGACCTCAGAGATGAAATATACCAGAAGAAACCAATGAGCGTTTATTCTGTTAAAAACTGTAAATCAATATGGCTAGCAGACCTTGAACAGCTTCATAGCAGAGATCTGAGATTCATACCTCTAAGATATGGTTGAACTGAGCCTTGAGCTCAAAGTAAGGCTTGGACTTGATAATGAGCCTCTTGAGAGCTTTCTGCAGGGTCTGAACACGAGCTTCTGCTTCCTGACAGAGCTGAGTGACACGCTGATGCTCTCTCTCACTTCTCAAACGCTCCTCTTCTGCCTCATTCACCTGAAAACACCAACATGTCAAAAACGACAACGACATATTACACTTTTGATATTCAACAAACTAAAATGTATCAATACCAGTATTTCTACAGTGTACATATCTATATATTTTTGTAATATAATTAAGTAGTTTTATTTTACATTTGATTACTTCTATATTTTAGTTTTCCGATTTCTGAATGTTTACTTTACCAGAGAAACTTGAAGTTTACTTAATTTGTATTTTTGTTCAATTGATTTGACTTTGTATTTCTTGTAATTTGTTTCTTTTTGTTTTACTTTATTACTGACTGCAAGGTAGGGGTATGTACATTTATTGAATTAAAAATGAGTGAATTTACCTGTGTACATGACATTGTTATACATTATTGCACTATGGGAGAGTCTTGAAGGCAGTTTAATTGTTAAGGGTAAAAACTGTTCTTGTGCCTGGATGCCCTGGCGCTCAGTGCTTTGTAGCGCCGGCAAGAGGGCAACAGTTCAAAGAGGGAGTGGGAAGGATGTGTGGGGTCCAGAGTGATACTACCTGCATGTTTCCTCACTCTGGAGATGTACCGGTCATGGAGGGTGGACAGGGGAGCACCAAGAAACAGTTGCCAGTTTTTGCATAATTTGTTTCTTTGTTCAATTCATTTTATTTGTTCTACATCTTGTGATTTGTTTATGTATTTACATTTTTTACTGACCGTTTACTAGATTGATTAATTAACAAACATGATGCAATGCTTAAAAGGAATAGTAATTTAAATTAAATGTATTATTCAAATGATTTTATCATTTACTCACCCTTATGCAATCCCAGATGTGTATGACTTTATTCTGCAAAAAAATAAAGATTTTTAGAAGAATATTTCAGCTCTGTTGGTCCATATAATGCAAGTGAATGGTGTCCAGAACTTTGAAGCTACAAAAAGCATATAAAGGCAGCATAAAAGTAATCCATACAACTCCAGTGGTTTAATAGCTCCATGTATTCAGAAGCAATATGATAGGTGTGGGTGAGAAACAGATCAATATTTATGTAATTTTCTACAATCTTTTTTTTAATCTTTCACATTCTTTTTTTAATAGTAGAATTTATAGTGAAAAAGGGCATAAATATTGATCTTTTTCTCACCCACACAATCATATTTCTTCAGAAGACTTGGATTAAACCACTGGAGTCTGTATTGGAGTATAGATTACTTTTATGCTACCTTTATATGCTTTTCGGACCTTCAAAAATTTTATCACCATTCAATTGCATTGTATGGACCAACAGAGCTGAAATATTCTTCTAAAGATCTTTCTTTGTGTTCAGCAGAATGAAAGTCATACACACACAAGTTGGCATGAGGGTGCGTAAATAATGAAAGAATTTTCATTTTTGGGTGAATTACCCCTTTTATTAATTGAGAAATACTTTATTATACTGAAAATACTGTTTTAATTTAATTTGTTAAAACTTAACTTGTAAAGGAGCCTGCTAAATAGCACATTTGTTTTTAATATTCGAGAACCATGATGTATATATACTGAAATTCTGGCAATGCAACACAAAAAAGAAAACTCGGAATCTAAAAGTGCTGCTACTAAACAATTGCAATTTCACTGGCAGTGCTTGAATAAAACAAAATAAAAAAATGAAGTGTAACCATGATCTATAGGAGCAGGCATGCATTCATTACTGTTATCGATTGCCCCACTGTGACTATCAAAACAAAGCTGACATTAGAATCCATACCAACCTGCTGTGCGCATTTGAGTAAGGTACATTTACATTTAACCATGAGAGTAAACTCTATAATTATGACTAGGAGGGACTGGCTTTAGCAATTAAGGTCAATTCTAAACCTAAAAGCAGTTTAAATGTATTTTTGCAACTGCCTATGGCCGTAATTATCTTGTTCAGAAAAGAGCAATGCTGAGTCACAGTGTTTTACCTTGGCTGTGGCGTGGTTTAACATTTCCTGCCAGGTAGGGTCCAATGTATTCCTGTCAGCCAATAAACCTTGCTCAGCTACATAAACCATTTCTCTGGCAGCCGTGTGCATTGAGACAGCTCTCTCGTACCTCAGCGCTGCCTTCTGGGTCTCCTGTTGAGCCTGTAGGTAAAGTCTTCAATCATTCTTCAGATACCACAATCAATCACTCAGGTCTGTAAATATTCAACCAATCAGAGGAAGGGATGTTGACCTTACAGAGAGAAATACAGTTGATGGGGACAGGAAATCTTTCCTAAGTTTATATGAGGTCATACTTGTGTAATAAAACAGTAGCCATAGGGTATGGATATGACTATGAAACAATATTATATTTCTACATTATTGTTTTTCCAAAAGCAGAGACATAATAAACTAGATTTTTGTGCTTGCCTGTGCGGAACTCACCACAACAATGCTATGGTGTTGTGCGTGGATGCCAGTGCCTTGCTGAGGTTGCTAGGGTGTTCTGCTTGGTTGATAGGGCGTTGCTTACACACCCAGAACAAAAGAGCCCACCAAGGTCTTTATGATATTCTGGTCCCTAAATATGGCATAGTTCTCTCCTGCAATAAAAGTGTCTGGAATTTTTTGCCCATTTCAGCATCCACTAGGGAAAATTGTCAGTATGCTCACGTCTCCTTAACAAGCCATAGGATTTGAGATGTTATTCATATATATATATATATATATATAGCACAAATGGTATGGTATTAGCAACAGAAATAGTGATGCTTGCCTAAGGGAGCACCAGTAAAGAAGGAATTATTCTGTATAGCACTTCACAAAATGACAACATGAACAATAAAAGCTGAGGACGATGAAGAAGACATCCAATCATAAAGCATGCAACGCTGGATCTGAAAGCCATTTATCTAAAAAGGCCGATATGCTGCAAGTAAAGTTTGGTGAGCACAGATCAGAAACCCCACAGCAATCAATAAAAGCCAGTAACTTAGAATGGCAGGCCATATTTCATTGGAATAACTAAATGGAAATATGGCATACCCAACAATGCTGATGCCTGAGTTTGTTTCGTATAAGACACTCATTGATAAAGATTTATTCAGACGTCTTAGGAGAAGTAAAATAAGTGCTTGGGATGTCTGTGAAAATGGGTTTGCGTGAATACACAAGGTTTCTCAAAGCATAAGATAATAACTAAAAGATTGATGGCAAAAGTACAAATATGATTTTCAGAAAGCTAAGGCACATGCATTTCAGCAAACCCTTTCAGAAGGTGTAAGAGGTAAAAATGCACATTGATTGAATTGCAATTTGTAAGTGGTATTGGATCCTGTATTAATGTAGAAAACAAACACTAGACCTCCATCTAGAATATAATATCTAAATAAAGTAATTGTGAGTGGTACTTGACAATCCAAATGTTGCTGCTACGATACTTGGGTGTTGTGGGTGGTTGCCAGGTGCAGGGCATTACTATTCTGGGTGGCTGCTTTCTGGCCCAAGGCAAAAAAGCCCACCACCAAGTCTCTATAATATTCTGGTCCCAAGATACAACTCCATGTTAGTCTATTGGGGGGGTTAAATTTGAATGGGTGATTTAAATTGCCTATTAAAATCGTAATCCCGATTACTTGGAAAAGTAATAGCATAACTCCCCTTAACAAATGGAACAAATTATGCACCAAATTTGAATACTTGATGTCAGGGATTTATTCTAATCCCTTACCTACCTAATGCCTTAGCATTCACAACTAATAATTTAGGGTCAGGGAACAGTTTAGTAATCAGTCTCAAACTTATTTACAGTTTTTAATGACGTGGCTGATGACTGAGTCAAAGTTTCACTTCAATGTTGGTTCAACTGTATTCAATTACTCCTTATGGCCTCAGCTAAATTATTTTCACCAGTTCAATTACATAAGTGAAATTGGTTGCAAAATCGCTAATGAAAAGTGATCTGCAAATTATCAGGGGTTAATCGCATTAAGACACTCACTCTTTCACCATAATGATCACTGCACAGTGAGGTTTTCTGGGTCACTTGTGGTTCAGCATGAGGATATTTCTCAATCATGAGACACTGGAAATGAGTCGACAAGTAGCAAAAGCTATTTTGGGCAGATCTGATGAACAAATATGTAATATTGTGTTCTTTCCCTCTCAAAGGGGCTGTTCACAAAGAACATGTTTTCGTGTCCACGTGGTCTGTTTTTACTAGTTTTTTTTCTAAGTGAACATGCGCTACATGGACTAATTTTAAAGGAATATTACGGGTTCAAAACAAGTTAAGCTCAATCAAAGGTATTTGTGGAGTAATGTTGATTACCACAAAAATGTATTTCAACTTGTTCCTCCATTTCTTTGAAAAAAGCACAAATCTGGATTACAGTGAGACACTTACAATGGAAGTGAATGGGGCCAATCTGTAATGTTTAAAATACTAAATGTTTCAAGAGTATAGCCACAAGACTAGGGATGCACCGATATGAACATTTTTGACATTTTGATATTTAACAAAAAAACAATTGGCCGATACCAATATTTTGCCACTGTTTTGCTCTGGACATATGTTTTAAAAATGTACAAAGATCTACAAAAGCTTTTTCTCTGTCCTAACAATAAATAATTTCCATTGAAAATGTATTGATCTGTTGAACACATTACAGTACACGATACAGGGCTGCACGATTATAGCAAAAATCATAATTGTTGATTATTGCCCTTAATATTGTAATCTCGATTATTAATGTTGATTAAAATATTAAATTACCATGACGTCACAAAGTAAGCAACTGTGCAGTTCTTCAGAGTACCAGATTTCAATGGTGGATATGTGCCGCGCTCCAGTTTTTTTAAGCATTACATTGTATTGTATTTTAGATTGTAATAATGTTTGTTAAGGAAAGGCAATTATAAATGTATATCTATGGTATATAATAAATTTAATTATTGCTAAATTACTGCTTAAATTATTAGTCCACGTACAGTAAATAATATGGCATATTCAATATTCAAACTTATTAACAGACGATTTAAATCGACCAAGTTACTCTGTTCAGTAAGAACTTTCATAGAGAGACAGGGGAACATTCATCCCGTTAGATCTTCAATGGCGATCTCGTTCATGTAAGATCATTTTTGGCCTCAGCGGTTGCACTTTGGAAACCCCTTATCCCGCACCGGCCCGCGGGCGGGCCCTCGAGGGAGTTGCTATACTTTTATTACCTTTTTTAAGCTTTGTTTTATAACAAATATTCAACTGACTATCATAAACTATGCATCATTTGAAAGGTAAAACACTCAAGAATCATGTTCTAAACTTGTTTTTGCAATCAATACACCAGAGAGGAAAGGGTTAAATTAAATGCAAAAGGACTTCTCATTTGAAAATGAGCAAAATGAACCGCTATACTCATCTTTCATCTCGTATGGTTCAGATCAGTTCGGACGAATCCAAGAAACAACAGCATACATTTCAATGTAAGGGTCCACTCTTCAAAATGGATCCCACTTTTTAATCCAAAACAACGAAAAATAGGGAAAAAAATGAAATATCCTCCTTTGGTTTGCATGAGCGTTTTCGAGATAGAGTTCGCATCATTCCATATTCCATCTAATCCATATTCCAACACTCAAAAGCTATCTCACCCCTGTAGTTTAGACTCTTCCGGATGAAATGAGTCATCCCCCTTCTATATTTATGATGTATTGAATATAACAATAATGGAAGGAAAGGATTATAATAAGTCAGGAGAAGATGTGTTGATTATAAAATAACAGTGGAGATGACTAGCAAGATATGAGATTACAGTGATCTGTTTATATGAATGAATGGTGTATTGAATATAACAATAATGGAAGGAAAGGATTATAAGAAGTCAGGTGAAGATGAGTTGATTATAAAATAACAGTGGCGATGACTAGCAAGATATGAGATTACAGTGATACGTTTATATGAATGAATGGTGCATTGAATATAAATATAATTTATTTTGTTAAAATGTTGTGCTGAAATCATTTTTTCTTGTGTAGTTTGATGGGCAGAATAGTTCTGAATGGATAAACATGTATGTAGTATGTAGTGTTTACTCCTTATGTCATTTGGTGGTTACCTGGTTAGGTGTCCATTTGAAGTCTCCAAGTGGCATTTTGGAAAGGACGCCTATACTTTTCTTGAATAAAAGCTTACAGGAACTACATTTTTGGGAGTATCATCCTCAAATTTGAATCAGACAATTTGGTCAGACATTCAGTTTTATCTTTATGGTGTTTTCAGGCCCTTAACATAAAATTCTGATACATTTTTCCCTAAATGAAGTTTATTAAAAAAAACGTTAGTCAATTTCATGTATATTTTACCTTGTTTTACTCTGTTCCTATGCTACTTTGAGTTATAATGACTCTTGGGTAACAAAGTTTCAAGTGTCTAGTTTAAAAAAATATCAGAGTTATGAATGTGGACCATAGGGTTCAAGAGCTACAGAGATTTGTATTTGGGTATGTCGTTTTCAGAAAATTCTCAAAAATAGGGGCGCTGGTTAAGAGGTTAAAAAGTAATTTGCGATCAGAGATTGTGTGATTTATGAAAATGTTAAATCTACCAATACCAGCTAAGTTCAAATGGGCAAATTATAAGATCAGACGCGATAACAATGACGGTTATTCCTGACATATGCTATTCATGCCATATTCTTTATGTTGACTACACTTCCAAAACACACTTAGAACAGTGAATTACTGCATTGCTATTTTGTACAAATCACATTCACATTGGCCTACTTATTAACATGACAAAACAAAACTGTTATAACATTAATAAATTGTACACAGAAAACGAGCAATACGACAAACTCTCCCATTACAATGACAGCTGTCACTCACTGCCGGTTTACATGGTTTGAGATCTGCATTTTGACGCGAGCACAGCGACGTTCCGCGCAATGTTCTGCACTCTTGCGAATGCTCTCATTAAAAACAAAGCTGTCTAATCAGCATAATAAATCAATTATTTACAACATGTCTGTGCCTTGATTAGAACGGGATCATTTTAGTTTTTTCGTGTTGCTCATTTGCAGTGTATTTAACATCTACGTTCATAGCAAGCGGTGCAATATGCAATTAATCCAAAATAATTACAAAGTGCTTTTTTCTCTTGTTCTACAGCTTCTTTTCAAGTGTCAGGTGATGCTTCTTCAGTGTTATTTTTTGTGTGCCACGCGAACAGAGCAAGAACATAAAGCAAGCATCTGGACATTCAGACGGTTTAAAACTTGCGCATTAGTATCTGTTGTCATTACAGATAGGACGGAGGACTAATCTAAGCGGCTCTGATTGGCCTGACATATTCGTGATCAGTTAGAATACTCAACTGCTGCAAAAACATTTTGTAAATAGAAAACACTGATGCAACCGTAGCAGACTTAAATTGAACGCTGTAATCATCAGTTATCACGATTACATAATTACGTAATCGTGATTAGATTTCCGATTAATTGTGCAGCCCTACATGACAGGCTAAAATTTTAAAGAGAGCCACAATGAAAGATTACAAAATAAATTCAGATTCAATAAAACACACATTTTACATGTTTGCACTGAATATAATAGAACATCACAAATTCATATCATACATATGTTGGGCAATTCCACAGAAATGTCAACCATATTATGGAAAAATAAAATAATACGCCATTTTAAGCTTTGTTGTGGTCTTGTGGTGTAATGGATAATGCCATCCACACCGCTAGATGGTGCTGCTTGCTTACACAATGTTGAAAGAAGTGCTGAATGAAGCATCGATTGCAGTCTATTTTTAAACACAGCCTTTCAACCTTTTATAATGCACAAGACCATATTGTGATTTCAATCTTAACTCAATCAATCATGCAGCCTGAATGGATATCAAACCAATGTCTCATATCGGTATTTTTATGTTTAAAACCGATTTGCCGATGGTTTTAATTTGCTCAATAATTGGCCGATAAATATCAGCGGGTAATGATTTTAGTGTGATAAAATCGGTTACTTACCTTTAACGTGTAAAGTTATATTTACTTTTACAATTTTGCTGCCATGACGATGCAATGCGCAAACCCTAAATTCCAAAAACTACTATAAAAGTGTTGATTTAAAAATTACAACTCAAATAATATACAAGTTTCAACAGAAGAATTAATACGAGTCCTCATACAACATTATAATCTTCACATTTGTATCTTTTAACCCCTCCAAAATGAGCCCCATTTAATTCCATTGCAATGCCTCTCTGTAAACTTTTGCTTTTTAAAGAAAAGGAGGGATGATTTGAAATACATTTTTGTAGTAATCAACACTGTCACAAATGCTGTCGATTGAGCTTAACTTGTAATGAACCCGGAATATTCCTTTAAAAATGTTTCAAGACACCTGTATTCTGTTCCATTCATTTCACTACGCATCTAGCTTTTTTAGCACAAGCAAGTGTTCGGTTTTAACAGCCCCAAACACACACACACCTCTTTGGCAAGTCTTCGGGCTTCATAGTAGGGCCTGGCTTTCTCGATGCAGGCCCCCAGTTGAGAACCCTGAGCATTGAGTTTGCGTGCGGAGTCTGTAAGAATCCTCCTGTAGCTGGATCTCGCCTCCTGAATGAGTGTTAGACAGAGATAATGAGTGTGAGAAAAACAATGCTCAGCTTGATATACGAGTATGAAAACTTAAATAATACCTGTGTATGTGGTCTACAACATTGGAATGTGCAAAAGCAAATATAAGGACTAGTAATAGCTAGCAATCTGCTGATGAAAATTTCAACCAAGCTTATTAATTGACAAATATTTGGCCTTTTTAAGATTAACGGACGGTTACTGTCTAATTAGAGGGATTAACAGAATGGTTGCCTCTCTAATGTGTCAATTCCAAACCTTACCAACAGCCTTGTCAATTGATAATAAAATATTTCTGTTTAATTTGAGTAAATATTGTGTAAAATTAAGTGCTAATTTCAGCAATTTTGTGTGGATTTAATTTGCATTAAACTGCATTATGTTTATATCTGCAGTAAACCATTATAAAGGACTGCAAACTGTCCCTTGCCTGAAATAAGTTTATTAGCTTTACGAAACAGAGGTAAGACAATAGAATCAGTGTCAATTGGCTACTATTATCACATGTGATTTCAAGTCAGTGTATGACTTGAAATCAAAGACATCTCTCTGGGTGCATGTCTAGACACCATTTTTTTATGCATTTTGAGTCGGCAGGTCTCTGATGCCCAAAGATGCTATTTAGGCAGTTTTTGAGACGGTAGTTGTATCACACATATTACTAACATCCAGCTGTAGTTCCAGTCTGTTGATCTCATCACTGGCCTGATTCAAGTGCTCCAGCTCCTCCTAACAAATGGGAAACAGGAAGGGAACATAGTGTGTATGATTCTACCATTAAGAAAGCATTAAATAACTTAATAAGGTATGTGGATTTTGTATGCAGTAAGAATCACAAGTAAAAATCATTGTAACGTTTCCCCTTTCTAAACAAATGAATCTTGCATATTATGAATGATATCTGGCATAATTCAGTGCACTTGTCAAGTCCAAATCTTCATACCTGAATCCTTGGGTCCAGTTCTTCCTCATATTGCTCCACTTCATCATCATACTCAGCCTTATCTTTCTCCACCAACTCACAATTATCGGGTTTACTATTTATTTCCTCGTTCCCTCCATCACCGCTTCTGTTTTTCTGGGTGGCGTCCCTCTCTCCAGCCTCCTCCCCGGTGGTCTCCTCTCTCCACTCCCCTGTCTCGGGCTCCCCGGATCCGGGGGGGTTCTCACGCTGCCGCCCCGGTTCCATCCGTGGCCTCGAGAATTACCCGTTTTACTCTATTATGTCAGAATGAATAGGCGCTTAAATGGTTGCCATGACTATAAATATATATTTACACGATAATTTGACGGTACAGTGCTGCATAATCGGTAAAATGAATGGTACTTTTACGGAGCAACGTCACTCAGTCGAGCTTACAGCGCAGGATGAACCTGACTGAGTCGCTAGCTTCACGGCTAACTGCAGTTTACCAGTAGCACAAATCAAAACCTCACCACCCCATACAGCTCAATGCATCACTCAGTGCTCATAGAAACCAGCGGGAAATCTGCTGAACACAGACTCCAGACTAGTTACACAGACTCCATTATTTCTTATCCTCCTTTTACCTTATGTGATGGTCCAGCATTAGCCTTAAAACATTTCCCATGAAACCAATGTCCGTCAAATTAATACTGCACAATTGTTGTTACTACTGTAATATATGACATCTGCTTCGAACAGTAAAAGAGGCTTTCAGAAGCTTTGCCATACATTTTTTTTACATTTCTATTGTTGTTTACTGGACCCCTGTGCTCATTTCCGCCACATAAAAAATAAAATTATATATATATATATATATATAGCTTTGGTCAATAAAAATTATGAGATATTATTATCGATGAAAAGTAATCTCATAATTATTTTTATTTTTTTTTATCTCAAAATGTTGACTTAATGTCATAATTATGAATTTTATCTTATAATTTTGACATATTATCTAAAAATATTACTTAAAATCTCATAGTTTTGACTTATTATAATTTTGACTTTTTGATCTCAGTTATGATTTATTATCTCATAAATAATCTTCAGCATCTCATAATTTTGATTTCGTATCATAATTTTGACCTTTTAATTCTCATAATTATGATGTAACATTAACATTTTGACTTTTTAATCTCATAATTATGATTTAGCGTCTCATAATCTTTGTAATATCATAATTTTGAATCTCATTATTATGATTTAGCATCTCATAAATATGACTTATTGATCTATTGCCTTGTAAATATGACTTTATTTCATAAATATGACTTAGAATCGAAAAATCTGGACTTTTATATAATAATTATTATATTTATTTTATTTCATCATTTTGATTTAGTATCTTATAATTATGACTTTTTTTATATCTCAAAATTTTTATTTAGCATCACAAATTTAAGCATTTTATCTCATAGCTCATAGTGAATCTGTATCTCATAATTATGACGTACCAAAGCACAATATATTTGTTTTATGTGGCAGAAATGGGCCTTAAATAGCATGTCCTGACCATATTACACAAAACAAAGAAAAAATAAGAACTTGAGTATTAAGGAGTCATGACAATTTAGCACAACTTCTCCCATTCACATCACCATTACACTCAAAAATCTCATTCTCATTTCTCTAATGTGATTTTGAGGTAAAATGTGAACTGTAAAACATATTTTCTAGAATTTTAGTCTCGCTATTATTTATTCTATCACCCTGAAGCTCATTGTGCATCTCTTTTTCCTCCTAATTGCTCTGAAATGGAAATTTCATGGACTAAATTTCCATGTTATACATTTCATGGACAAAATTTCCATGATATCAAACAAAAGAGTGAAGCAATTTGTATAAACTATTTATTTTTGGCAATTTTCCTCAGACACAAACAAGTAATCTAGCAAAAGCAGCTTAGTACATATCAAAGCTTTGGAAAACAAGGTGCTTTTTTTAGATGAATAATAATGTATTGTAGTTAAATGCATGAAAACTGGTAGCTTTTCCTCCACATCGAAGGTCTGTCCTCTGTCCATCCATATAAGCAATAACTCTGTGATGAGACTGTATACAGTGGGTTTGTGTTGTTCTCAGAGCCTTCAAACGAATGATGAATCTTGCCAATTTTTAGGTCTCTTCTACAATGTTTTTTCTTTAAGTATGACTCTTCTGTCTTTTCCAGAATCTCCTGACCTCGCTGTGTCCATGTGGCGATACCACCATGACCCTGTGAGCGGGGTTCTGCCACACCAATACACCTAAACCCTGCAGGACAGAGGTTCTACAGTCATTACACTTGCCAGAAGCTGTCAAAGAGTTGTAATACTGTAGAGTTAATGTAAATGTAGAGGACACTGATTGCTGGTGGTTATAATATAAACGTACATACATACAAATGGATAAAGTTATTTACCTGAGCCCGATCCCGCAGCACTTCAAAATCAGCCTGGGATAAAAACTGGTTGTATAATACTCCTGGGGGAAAAAACATGTGTAAAAAGGGAAAAAATAATAGGGTATTATAATTAAAATGTAGAAGACATTTCACATATATATGATTCTAAGTGCTTCAGTAAAGCAGTGAAATACTAGCTACACAAGACTGACTGTAACTTAAACTTTTAAAAGGACACAGAACGCATCACTGAGTCTATTTTATATGGTCTTGAGAGGTCCCTGTCCAACAAATTCAACCCTGACCCCAAACCTTAATCCAATGCAAATTTTTTATTTGAGTATAATCTCACTAACATACTTCCTGAACAGTCTGACATTTACATTTCAGAGAGTAAACCCCTGCAGGTCATCCAAGTAATGGAAAAATTCCCCATGCTTTGATATCACCAAGATGCAATTTCTGTCTTCTACTTTTTATTCACATGAAGGAATTCCACAGATTAGCTACATTAGAATAAAACAGTAAAGAGGTGGTCACACTAGGCTTTGAGCACGCAATTGGTATTATATTATATTAAAATGTTAAAATATATTGTCTACTCACTTTCCTGCAACAATAAATCTTGCAGCTTTGAAATATGTATCCTTTGAATTGAGTCAAGAGGTCAGCGTGTGACATTTCAGTCTCCTATTGGTCGCGTGTCCTCTTGTCGTACAAATTTATGGTTCAGAGTTCTCAAAGCTTGAACTTCGCTACGCTGTGTCGTACGGAATTTCTTCGCATGAGCATGCGTTTCCGCTCTGCTGTGTTTGGATGTGTTTGAATGGGAGTGAATGGAGCGTGAAGTGTAGTGTGACCGCCATTTTACAGTGCAGTATTATTTATATAATTATAATTACTTAAGTTTAATCAATAGAGCTGTACCAATGTATCGGCCAAACATTGATTTCAGCTGATAGAAGCATTTATCTGCACTATTAGACATTGGTCGATTGTTTAAAAACAGAGACATAGACAGTAAAGTGAAGTTGTGTCATTAATTATCAGGGATTTGAAGCAAGGTAGCATATAAATAGCAGAACCACCAGACTATCGGTATTGACAGATGTTGTTCTTAAAAGTCGGGTATTGTATCACCACACAAATTTTGAATAGGTGTATCCCTATTAATAAAGTTTTATAGTACATTTAATAATCAAAATAATGCATAATGTGATCATAATAAAAATAATACATATACATACAGTATAATAATTATATGTAATGGGGTCATTTAGTAATTCCGGTACAATTCTTTTGTCTTTCTTACGTGTGAAAATCTTAAAATGATATTGATCTAGAGCTGGTCTCACACTCACCCTCAGTGAACTGCAAGCGATCTTTCTCCAGCTCCCACAGTCTGATCTGATCTGTGATGGCCGGGGGGAGGACGGGGGTCTAAAAGACAGATTGAGGCACAGAAACATGTTCACGTGTGAAACAGTGAATATTTGCACAGCAGTATTGGATTTTCATGAGAAGAATCAGACACCTGGGACACATATGCCTAAAAGGGGAAACTAATGGGATTCATAGATTTTTAATGAATGGGAGATTAAATTAATTGGATTAATGGGATTTTTTACACAAGCACAATTAATTTCCACAAAATAATACTTACCACAACTGACACACTACAGCAACTATGGTTCAGCATCATGAAAAATAAAGTATGTGGTCATGTACATTTTTAATTTAGCCCCTTTTATTACTGCCCCACCAAGACTAAATATAGTAACTACGTCAACAGGGAAATGGAGAAAAATGGTTTCAAAAGACTGCTTTTAACCTTTGTTTAGTAGTTAGTGCAATTTTTACAGTAGTTTCTCTGAATCAGAGTATAGTTGAGCCAAACTCGTTTGTCAAAGGATAGATCATAGTCTATTGGTGTGTTCACACTCGGCAGTTTTGGTTTGATTAAAACGATCTCTGGTGCAATTGCTCTGTTAGTGCGGTTCATTTGAACAAGAGTGAACGCTGCCATCATAACATTGGCGCACCAAACAAGCGGACCGAGACGGTTTGACATATATGAATGCAGCATGGACCAAAGCCGTCTAAACGGACCAAAAACAGGAAGTAATACTGACCTCAAGCGTCCCTGGTTCTTTTCATCATAGGAGCTATATTGCCCATTACAGTTCGTTACAGGTGTCGGAACCGCCGTCAGTCATCCTTGCAGCATATCTTCGTTTGTGTGTACAACGGAGGAATTCCCAGCGCTGTTTTGACTCCTTTACACATATATATACATAAATCCAATGAGCGCATTTCGCCCAGCAGCCAGCATTGTTTTGGATGTTCGGCCAGTTCTATCGCCAAGTATACGGCATAAAAGATGTCCAATCATGTTGTGACCTTATGCCTTTTGTTTTGTATCTTTAGGTTCGGTGTTAAAAATGCCAGTGTAAACACCAAGCGAACCAGGACTAAATGTATCATTTTCTTTTTGGTCCGGAACAAGAGAACCGAACAACAAGTGTGAACACACCAAAAAACACGATTTTTAACCTAATTTTGTAATTAGGTAATAGATGGTCCCACTTTATATTAGGTGTCTTTAACTACTATGTACTAACATTACAATACATACAATACAATGTACTTATGGTGTAACTGCATGTTCTGAAAAATCCACATTTGCTGCTGCTGAGGTTTAGGGGTTAGGTTTAGGGTAAGAATGGGGTAGGGGTTCACAGTGTAACTACAGATGTAATTAAATGCAGGTACTTTAAAAGAAAGTGCAATGTAACAACACTTATGTACATAAGTGCAGTGAAGCAAATGTTTCCTTGCAAAAAGACACGTAATATAAAGTGGGTCCTGATAGATTATGTAACATGTCTTTGTGCCCTGTAATGTGATATATACAGTAAAGACAAAGAACACAGAAAAACACAATAGTATGGTTAAAACGGTTTGCAGGTACCTGTTTAAGCATTACTGGATGTGCTCGGGTCCTTAAAAAGTGAATTATCTGAAAATGACATTAAATAAAATGTTAATTTATTTATTTTAACTGTATTGACAATCAGCAGAGCCACAGGTCCTGTTTAAAATGACTGCATGGACCCCTTACCTGCTGTGCAGTAATGCCGTTAGCAATGGCCTGCTGGACTGACTCTCTGGTTACCTGAGCAACCACCACATTAGGAAACCGATACAGCATCTCACTAAATAGAGCTACCAGTGCAATCTGTAGCTCTGAGTCTGAAACAGAAAAAAAGTTAATACATTTTTTTTTATTATTGACTTACCTTATACAGTGCAGTGACCCTTAAAAGGGTCATGTCATGAGGAATCACATTTTCCTTGATATTTTGACATGAGGTTTATTCTACTCAAAAAACATACTGTAAATTTCAGAACTCAAAACTCAATCCCCATGCAATAAAAGCATTTATTGAAACCAAGCTGCAAAAACGCTCTCTATTTGGGGGCCCATTAATTCACGACCGCCTCTACGGTGAAAAAACATCAATGCCTACATCATCACACCTTGGCCCCGCCCACTATCGCTTCAGTTCCAAAAAACAGAGAGCAGGACAGACAAACCTAGTGTGGCCTCACTATTCCTGAACACCAAAGGGCGCTCATCTGGATTAGATATTTTTGTATATAAACATGCACTAGACAGATGTCTTTGACCATTGTCATGTATCTGGTGTGGCTTTTAAAAGACACTGTGTCAAGCTACAACTCTGAAAAGGAGAGCCAATCAGTTTCATCAGATGCTCTGGGTCGTGATGTCCTGGATGTGCACTTTCGATCATCTGTGCCATTTCTAATTGTTGGTATCTGTAAACATGCTCTAGATGGACATTTTTGACCGATTTTATACGTTTCCAGCGATGTGATACTTTGTGTGTGTGTGCATCTAAATGTAACAATCATAACAGTGGGAGTTTACATTGAAGTTTTAAGGAGTGTCAGAGAGGCAGAGACAAGGTGTAAAAGGATAATATATTAATACATTATGACTGTTTTAATACAAAAAACTTGACTAACATTAGTGGACCTCAGGGAAGATAATAACATTATAAAAAATAAAGAGCATTTCATGACCCATTTAAACTTTGACTAGTCAGTGTTGTAGTGTTCATACTTGTGCACGCATAGATGCGATAGTTGGTTTCTACCACGATGAAGCCTGTATCTCCTGTTCCGAGTGTGGCTCCCAGTGCAGAGGCGGTGTTTGCTGTGATGCCTGCAGCTAGAGTTATGGCCAACCTTGTTGGGTAGTACCGCCTTGACTTCCTCTGTGACAAGATACAGGGCACACCTGTTTAAGTGGCGAATTTAACTTTTGTTTTTGGTCTCAAGGTGTTTAAAGTAACTTTTGTCCAATACACAGCATTCATACTTACTGCATTAACACAAAATACGATTCTAATAACATAACAGGATTTAGATCATGTCCCAAGCAAATGGAATTTATATCATAATTTGGAAGCTATCCTAAATTATCCCAATTGATTTTGAAGGAATCATGTATGATAACCAATAGAATAAAATGCAAAGAAAATTAAGGATTTTTAAAACTACATCTCCCTGTGCGGTTTCTTTGAACTGGCCATAGTATGAAGAATAACATTTTCAGTGTATCCAATTAGATCTTATTTGATACTTAAAGATTTTTTTTTTAATTATCTTTTAGGCATGTCTTATATATATATATATATATATAATAGAGATTAAAATAGGAATACTGTGCATATTCCTTTATTGAGTACTCGATGACAGACCTTTCTTTGGAAAACAAGGCCAAACTCTCGCAGATGCTGCAAAAATGTGAGTAGAGACTCACTCATTCCCTCCACAGAATAATCCTGTCGTTTTCAAAGGAAAAAGAAACATCATTAAATAACAAAGTGAGCAAAATAACTCAAATGACCTTATTTGTATATGTCAGAATGAACCTGAATTCTTTAATTATGATACTAATTATGATTTTGATCTATGACTCAAAAGTCTGAGAGCTATTCTTAACATATGAAAAACAATACTCACCCTACCAAGAGTTGAAAAACTCAACTGGAACAAAAAGGAAAGAATCTCCACCAGGTCCATACCTCTTGACTATTATAGATAGAGAGATCACACTGTTAATAAGCCTTGTAATAATATAATAGCCATGTATACATGCAGCCACATAATCCATTAATGATTCAATAAAAGCTCAATCAGAATAAAAACCTTAAATTAACATGCAAAAATCGAATTTAGAATTCGCATGATGCGAATTAAAATTCTATCCGATTCCGGAGGTCTTTAAGCAACACTTCAACCAAAAATTCTAATTCTGTCAAAATTTACTCCCTCATGTCATTCCAAACCGACTTTCTCTTTCGGGACACAAAAGGAGATGCTTTAATAAATATTGCGAGTTGAAAAAAAGCAGCATTATAAAAGTAGTCCATGTGACTTGTGTGTCATATTCCATGTCCAATGAAGACAGTTGATAGTTTTTGGTGAGTAACAAGCACTGGATGTCAAAATTGTATCTTGGGATGTGCATGAGTAATTGACTAATTGATCTGCTTTTATGGTGAAAAAAAACTGTGAAGCGGTATGAGAAACCCTGAAGCGAACCAGACCAGCATGAGTGTATGTGCGTTAAATCTCTGAACGTGACAAAGCACATTTGATAAAAAGCCAACTTTCACTACTTGTTTTCCTGAATAATAACTACTGATAGACTGATATATCGGCCAGGCCGATTATTCGGTCGATATTTAGCCATTTTATGATTATCGGCATCGGCTAAAAACCGTGTTCGCTTGGCCAATTAGAAAGAGTATTAATTTTCCCTTGTTTCAGATCCAAGTTCTTTTTATAAAGTTTATGCAAATGAGAATAAAAGTTGCATAAAGTGTTTGCTTCACTTCAGAAATGTGCTGTTGTTAAAATGTATTATGTTTATTGGCATTTATATCAGCCATCCTGCTCTCTAGATATAGGGAAGTATCAGCATCAGCCATTGAAAAACACACTGCTAATACAGCTAATAATAACAACATGAAATGAAAATATGACATCCAATAATCATACAGTAAAGATTGCATACAGTAAACAATTTAAGTATTGTGCATTAGATTACTTTAATGTCTTATATTATTATTGTTGTTGTATTGATTAATTGCTGCTGTTGCTGAAAAATTTAAAGCACTGTTTATTTTATTAGCGGCCCTTGAATAATTACTTTAAAAGCTTAAAGGCTATATTGTTTTAAATTAATTTATTGCTATGTATATTAAAATAAAACTTTGTTTTATTTTTGAGTGCTTTCAAAAGCATACTAGTTTATTTATTTATTTTTCAGTGGTTGGGGGAAAAAACACCATGAAGGGGTGCCGCAGTTTAGAAAGGTTTGGGAACTACTGCCCTAATGCTGTCAGCATTGGTTTCTATGCAAGTGTTTTATACCTTTAAATCCTTTTTTATTAATGCATAGGCTATTGATCGTTTCAGCATTTTTTCGAAGTTACCTAATTTTAAAACTGTTCTTGGTAATGTTTCTGAATAAAACTAAATAGAAATATCTTGTACGTGTCACACTAGTTATTTAACTTTGGAGTACTCGATAACTCTTTTTAAGTCGATAAGTCGTTTTTTTATTCTACTACAATTTATTTATTTATTTATTTTAAATGGCCAGACCTAATTTTCACATAAAAATGATTTAAATGTCATGTTGCTTCTTACAAAAGACATATCACAGGCATTCTGAAGACTTTGGGTCATTTTTAAACTACGTCATTATACTGAAAAGACTGCATGTGATATTCATTTAAACACATTTTGTGTTTAGCATAAGAAAACGTCAAACAGGTTTGTAACAACATGAGGGTGAGGAAATTATGACAGAATTTGGGTTTTGGGGTGAACTATTCCTTTCATAATCCATTAAATAAAAGAACAATTGTTTTCATGTAAACACTGGAATCTGAGTACTGTCACAGTTGGATTAAGAAACACCTCTCATCCAGAAATGACTAGATATTGGAGAAGAAATGGGCAGGAAGCTAGTACGTTTACACAACTTAAAATCTCGGGACACTGGAAGCAAAGTTAGCAACATGAGAAGAAAACTTTCTTGCCTTGTTTTCAGATATGTCAGAAAAGCAATTACCTTGCCAATTACGCACTGGAGCTTCATGCACTGCTGTCTAACTTGGTCTACAGCAATTTCCATGCCTCTTTAAGATTGTATTAATTTCTAGGAATTTACTCCTGGTCTAGAAATTCTTATTTTAAAATGCATTGATAAACCCAGATTTTCTGTAACTATGGGAACCCAAGTGGAAAACATACTGTACTGATTATGAGTGCAATGACCTGTGCTGTGTTGAGGTACTGCAGAGTGAAGTACCACAGCTGAGATGCCGTGTCTAGTAGCAGAAACTGAAACCCTGCTGAAGTGATATAAGGAGCTTCACCAGCCTCACTGAAAATTAAACAACATCAATATTATTTATCCGCCCTTCTTACGGTATTTGTCCTACTTTGGTGGAAACCGTTTGCGATACCTCCTCATGAGCCCAGCCTTTATGAGGAGCTGTGACAGATCCTGGCTGACAGCAGCGCTGGGAGAGCCCACCATGAAGTGAAGGATGACCTCCCATCGCTCCATCGCATAGCGGTCGAGACTCTCTACATCCCTTGCATGGCGATCAGGACCCAGACTGCTGCCCTCATCTGACCACGGTTTACCCCTGACAAGAGAGGAGAACATTGATGGACTGAATGACTACTGGAGATAATCATCAGAACTGTAGGTGTGTGCATCACTATGATGGTTCTCCTAATCTGTACTCCTCACCCGCCCAGCAGTGCTATCCTCAGGTTATCTTTAAACACAGGGTTAAGCACAAAGCCTTGGAGTCCACCCTGAAGCTGCTGACTGTGCCACAGCCGTAGGCCAGTTAACACAGATACACACTGATCATGGTCTCTGGTAAAAGAGAGAGTGACATTTACATAGGGGATATTGTACCGAATGGACCCTATAAGGGACATTAAGCCCAACACAATGTGGAGAGTATGAAGGGGTTTTATCCTGCTTATTACACAGCTACTTACCAAAAATAATGGACAAGAAATATTAATTATTTCTTAAGTGTTATTATATAGTTATTTCTTCTTCTTATTATTATTATTATTACTGAGTGCGAGTTGTTATGTAGAAATGTACGCAGAATGCAGTGACTGACTTCACATTCACAAAATCAAGTTTTTCTGAATGTTGCCAAATAAAAAAGACATACATCACATTAAAGAATAGTTAATCCAAAATCATCTCATCATTTCCTCACCCTCATGCCATCCCAGATGTGTATGACATTCTTTTTCTTCTGCTGAACACAAAGAAAGATTTTTAGAAAAATAATTAAGCTCTCTAGGTCCATACGGTGCAAGTGAATGGTTAACAAAACTTTGAAGCTCCAAAAAGCACATAAAGGCAGCTTAAAAGTAATCCACGAGACTCCAGTGGTTTAATCAATGTCTTCTGAAGTGATCGAAATGGTGTTAGGTGAGAATGGACCAAAACGTAACAAATGATTCACTACATCGTGTCATTGCGGTCTCTGGGCACGATCATGATTTCAAGCTCGATTACACTTCCTAGTGCATGACGCATGTGCAGAGCACTATATGGCAGAAGAAAGCGTAATCAAGCCTAAAATCAGGATCGCCAAGGATACTGCTGATGTCAAGATTTCTAGTAATGTGGCAAATAACGTTGTGCCAAACATAATGCTCTAAATTATTTTTTGATCCTCACTCGTTTCCCATTATAGCGTGAAAAATCTAAGAGATTCATATTGTTAAATCTGATACCTTTACCACATGGAATGTGACAGATTGACGTTTAAGTAAAGACATTGTTTTTCCCTTGTCTTAACTGTGCTGCATGTAACAATGTACGCAGGAGAACTTTTGAAAGTTCGATAACAGGCCATACATATATCAAACAATTTGCCACATGTGGTTCTGAAAACATGATTTATTTGCTTTCATGTCCTTGCAACAAATAGTATGTTGGCAAAACTAACAGACAGATCAGAACACGCATCATTAGAGTATGATAAGAAGAGACGACTAAAAATCTCCCATTGCACATGGTTTTAGTGAGGCGAATCACTCAGTTTCTGAATTGAACGTTCTAGTAATTGAACACATTTAACGTCACCATACATGAGGGAATGTAGATGGGTTTTTTATTTGAATTCAATCTATCCTCTGGGAATGAAGGAAGATCTTTCTTTGGGTTATTTTTGGTAGATTGAAATGTTGTTACTAAATGATTTATATTGATATACAGAACTGTACAAGGTTGACTGTTGTGTAAATGTGTATGTGTATATACCGTAGTAAAGACCAACAATTAATGGATGAAAACTAGAAACAATGGGACTGTACAAAAATTATTTTTTATATCAATGGGAAATAATGTATATTTGATCCTAAAATTTCATGTTTTTATTTATAGATACAAGCAATATTTCTTGGAATGTCTATAACGACGTGCCTTGACTTTTGAACCAGATACATGTTTAATATTAGTATTTTTATGGTAAAGGATTGTAATATAAATTATGCAGATGTGTGCTTGTGGGTATTTAGCACTGATGAAGGGGTAAATCAAAAAACGTTTTGCTGCTGCACTTGGAACTTTTTTTTTTGGCTACATTTTTACTCTATTGGGGCCTCTGTATAGATAAACTGGTGCGAGATTTAGCCCATATTTGAGTGCGGGTTCATCATTCCTTCACTTTGAAGATTCATAGTAAAAAATTAATTTGATTTTTCTCAGTTTTCATCCAAAACCAAAAGAATCACTTCTGAAGACATGGATTAAAACACTGAAGTTGTGTGGATTACTTTTATGCTGCCTTTATGCAATTTTAGGATCTTCAAATTTCTGGACACCATTCACTTGCATTATATGGACCAACAGAGCTGAGATATTCTTCTAAAAATCTTTATTTGTGTTCAGCAGAAAAAAGAAAGTCATACACTTACATCCGGGATGGCATGAGGATGAGAAAATGATGAGAATTTTCATTTTGCTTGAACTAACCCTTAAGGGATATTGTATGGGGGGAAAAAAAACTCATATTGTACTCACTTTTGACTGTCTTTCTTAACCCACAGTGCGACCGCAGCCTGTGGAAGAGGGTGGTCTAAAAACAGCATCCGCATTACATAATTCTTTGCCAGTCCTGGAAGTTCCCTGTATGCAAATTTCAGGATTATTTTTGATACAGAAAATAAATATGGTTGCATGTGTACTAAAGCTAGTGTTTATTTAAAAATCCATTCTATAAATTCTGAACAATTCTTAAACACTGAATGCAGATGGACCTGTAGACGGCCAGACATGTTGCGGGATGATTGTAGAGTCTGTCGAGGATTTCTGGACTCAGTTCCCTCAGGTACTCATGCAAGTTCTTACACTGCAGCTGCACTCGAAGCTTCATCTGTTAACAAGTCATTAGTCAGGTTACAAAACATTACATGGACAGTTCAACATATTGCTAGGCTAATTTGAAAGATATACAGTATCATTGTTCATCTGTTCTGTGTCGCAGTTAATATTGGTCCTAAAACTCTGCAAAGACTGTTGTGATGTGGTGCATAATATGTTACAATGCTGCACAATGATTTGACATTCTGACATACAGGCAGATATGACAGACGTTAGTACACAATCAGTGGCTAAGAACTTAAGTAAACAATACACATTGATATTGGTATCAGAAAACAACAGCAATGAAGCCTAAAATTTACAATTTATGCATGTAAACAAGAAACGTCAGCTAAATTCCTCTTCAATGTGTCGCTGAAATATCGTACTTTTCACCTTAAACATATTTCGTATAAAGTAGGTTCAACTTATTTCACGGACGTTAGTGGGCAAAAATTGTCCATTAATTAATGAGTTCAGATTTCTTTATTTATATAAATTCAGTGCGGATAGAAAGGAGCCATGTTGAATAATCACGTGATCGCCAAAGCAGTCAGTCTGATTGGTAGATGTGATGTGTTTGGAGAGGGCATAATACGTACTTTTTATTTTTCTGGCTAAACCCATGTTTCATTTATGCGCCACCAAACGGAATTGCAAAAATAAAAACAGCTTTCTGAATACGCCTCCCGTTGGTCAAAGAGTCCCGCCCCCAACTCACGCCATTGGTTGAGTAACATTGTTGTGGCGGGTCTCTCAAAACATTTAGTTTTCGATAAAATGAACCCATGTATGGCTTACTTACAGATGTCTCTGCATATTATGCTAGGATAGGAGAAAGTATTTATCACAGAAAAAGTTACAAACTTCTGCTTTAAAAGCTACTTAAAATATATAATACTAAAAAAAAAGCTGGCATTTTTGCATAAAAATAAAATTATGGCTCTTCCACAAAAAAAAAAAAAAAAAGAAGAAAAAAAAGATATAGGTTCTAAAAACACATTTATTTAAACAGCACATGTGCAGATTTTATAAAACGAAGAATTTGCACACTACAGAAGC